>PVKA01020221.1:17457-40954 GCA_004027165.1 Ctenomys sociabilis | reverse complement strand
AAAAAAAAAGAGTATCTTCCCTTTCTTTGAAAAATAAAACTGAAGTATAATACAACAGGTGGGCCACATGGCAGGTGCCAGTTTTTTGTGGTGCTATAGACCTTACATCTGCTAAATAAATGCTCTATCACTGAGCTACACTCCAGCCTGGGTTGCCAGTATAGCTTTCAAGAGCTGCTTCTGTCTGGTGCTAGGAACTAAACCCAGGATCTTCACACTGAGTTACATCCCTAGTACTTACAGAGAGGGTCTTGATAAATGATAAGCCACCCAGGCTGAGCTTGAACTTGCAATTCTCACCATTGTGACAGGCCTTTGTTATTTGTTCATTTGAAACAAGCTCTCAAGGTGTACAGTCCAGATTTGCCTTGAACTTGCATTCCTTCTGCCTCAGCCTCTCAAGTCAAAAGCTTAGATTTTAAAAAAACAGGCTTACTTATGGCTGCAGCTCAATGGAAAAGCATTTGGCTACTATGCATTAGGTGCTAGTACTGCAATGAATTAATGAAATTATTTTAAGATAAACTTTTTTTTTTTCTTTCTGGCAGAACCAGGGATTGAACTCAGGCCCTTGTGCTCACCAGGCAAGTGCTTAATTCTACTGAGCCATCTTCCCAGTCCCAAGATAAACAACTAAAAAGGACAAGCAATTTCCCAAATGACTCACACAATCCCTCCCCATGATACAGCTGGCTTTTCAAAGGCTTGCTATGCACTCAGCAGACACCCACACAGCTTCTTGCATCCTGGCCAGCCATTGCTCCCTCCTATAAGGATGCTGTGCAGATTGCCCAGGGCCCAGAGCAGAAGTGCAAAGTAAGCGTAGTAAGCGCTCTTAGGACTCGTGGGGGACAGGCCTGAATGCATGGGCTTCACAGATCCTCCCATCTCAACCTCCCAAACAGCTGGGACTTTCGCTATGTGTGGCTTAGGCTATTTATTTATTTGGCACAATCAGGGATTGAACTCCGGCCCTTGCACTTGCAAAGGAAGCGATTATTCCACTGAGCCATCTCCCCGGCCTGTTTTAGGCTTTTTAAATGAGTTATGAATGTACAGCTACAATTAACCTGCAAAGTGAACCACTGAATGCAATTTGTTTTTCTTCTCTTTTTATTCTGGTGCAGTACTGGCAATTGAAACAAGGGAGTTCACACTGAGCTACAGCTACATCCTTAATACTTTATGAGATAGAGTCCTGCTAAATTACCATATTGCTCAGACTGAATTCGACCTTTTAATCCTCCTGGTTCAGCCTCCCAAGAAGAATCATAGGTGTGCCCCAGAACCCAGCTCACATTTTTTAGAAGAAATTGCCCAGATAATTCTAGTTTTATTATTTTATGTATTTTTTGAAACAGGGTTTCATTATGCAGTACAGACTGGCCTTATTAAGTAGAATAAGTGCTTGCCTGGCAAGCACAAGGGCCTGAGTTCAATCCTCAGTTTCACAAAAAAAAAAAAAAAAGGTGCTAAGATGATTGGAGTAAGGAACCACTCCTGGTTCTGATTTTATTCTTTAAAACCAGGGACTAAAGAGGAGAAAGTAGCTCAAGACAAAAAAAGGGAGACCTGAAAGATTGATGAATTCTCCACACACAACACTATTTCTGAGTTTGAACTATAATCCTTATGAAATTCAAGAGATCTCTGGTTGGCCAGGCATGGTGGTGCACACCTGTATTCCCACCACTTGGGGTTGTGTCAGGAGGACTCTTGCAAATTTGAGACCAGCCTGGGCTACAAAGTGAGCCAAGGCCAGCCTGAACTGCATAGTGAGACTCTCTCTCAAAAATAACAAAAAGCACCCAGAAAAACCCAACACTGTTGTTACATTATCTTCATCGAATGGACATTTAATGAGACACAAGAAAAACAAATTTCAACTAGACATCACTTTTGAAAGGTATCTGAAAAATAGCAACTAAAGTGTCTTTCTAGTTTAGAATGTATAGCTGGATCACCTGCACTATGTTGGGGGAATGTTGTCAAGGATTTAGCAACCATAACTATCATTAACAATTTATATCCCAACACTCCGAAGCCAGGAGCTGGAGGATTGTTAAGAGCTCAAGACCAACCTGGGCTACAAGGTGGGCTCAAGGCCAGCCTGATTGCACAGCAAGACCCTGTCTCAGAGCAAGAGAGAGCACATGAGAGTGCAAAGAGATCGATCTTCAGCCTGTTCATGAAAAACTATCACAAATGTGTTCGTTTTGAGACGTCTAGATGCGTAGTCCAAGGAAGACAACCTGAGTTTGAGGTCAGCCTGGATAAAATAGTAAGTTCAAAGCCAGTCTGACCTACAAAGCAAGATCCCGTCTCCAAATAAATAAATAAATAAATAAATAAATAAAATTAATTTAACTTAGTGCACTAACTCCCCCCAATACACATCTACCTCCTCTCACTATTTTAGCACCAAGTTACATCAGAAATGTAAACTAAGGGCCAGGGACATGGATGGCTCAGGAGAGTAAGCACTTCCCTGGCAAGCGCAAGGGCCTGAGTTCACTCCCGGGTTCCACCATAAAAAAAAAAAAAAAAAAAAAAGAGTAAACCAGCGGTTTCACCTAAACTGCCAAATGCTGCAGCCTACTGACCCCCTGCAGGTCCCCAAATTTTTCTAATAACTGTGTGCAAACTCTAAACTACTGCCTAGCCCTAATTCCAAACCACTGGAAAAAATCAAATCTTTCTTTCCCAGGACTTTGCACCCCTTGCACAGAACCTAAAACTTTGTTACCTACAAAGGTTCAATGAAGACAAGACTCAAATAAAAAGTCACAACTTCATGGACTACAAATGCTAATAAAAGTGGTGAAATTACCCATCTACAAAAGCTGCACAAGTTAACTAATGTGCTGACAAAATGTAGCTGATATATCGGAGAGGCATAAACCTCTCTTGAGGAAAGGGCTCACTCCCCAGGGGCCACCAAGAATGACAGGAAGATCTGAAAAGGAGACAGAACAGTTTAGCAAGGAGCTGCCCCAACCCAAAGAAAATGTGCACAGTCTCTTCTGGAAAAGCATTTCAATTACCCACACCTTGCGAACACCTAGGGCAGATTAAGATGCTGTGCATCACAGGAAGATCACCTTCCAGAAGGTTCTTTCCCAGCACTGACTTCACCTGCCCTACCTACAAATCTTACCAAGTGTTATCAATAGGACAGGATTTAAGAAAAATACAGCCGGGCATCATCACACAGCCTGTCTGTCACTCTAGCTCTCAGGAGGCTGAAGTAGGAGGATCAATGCAACTTTGAGGCCAGCCTGGACTATAAAGTGAATTCAAGGCCAGCCTAAACTACATCGTGAGACCTTGTCTCAAAGATAGCCCCCTCACACACAAAAGGAGAAAAACCTCAAAATAACAAGCCTCCAAAACCCTAAAACTACTAAAAGCTACAGTACTTTTTGGCATACTAAACAAGTTCTCTATCAGGAGAAACAACAAAAAATACAAACTGGCATTTGTCTGCTCCAAAAAAGTAGGTGATTTCCAGGCTGACCCAAGCCACCAAAAAACAGGGAGACTTGAGACTTCATTCAGTCCCCAGTGGCAATTCCTCGCAGAAAATGCCAGTCTATAGTCTGAACTACAGAGTACCAGGGCCTCCACAGCCTCCACCCACAAACACCAAGGACTAGGAGTTATCACTGGGCGCAACACCACACTAAGGCAGGCGCCTGCAGTGTCAGAAAAGCACAGCAGCACTTGCCAGCATTTCTGAGGCCTTCCCACATGCCCATCCAGTCCCTGTCTCATTAAGGCTTCTCTGGTCCCCACATTTCTCTCCCTAAGTCCCAGCTGTACCTATATCTATATGCCTGGAGACCAAACTGAAAGCCACAAACAAAGCATAGTGGTGGGACAGTGAGCAAACCAAGGAGCTTCCCTATAAACAGCTAGGAAAAAGAGCATGTGGTGCTGTACTTGACCCTCACTTTTGATAATACCTCTCATTTTCCAGTGGACCTCAAATTTTCCATCACACCACTCACTTTAAAAGGGGCAGCATCTTGAACCAACAAAAAGAAATATTCAAAAACTTAGCCTTGCAGATCCATTCTGTTGCTTAAGTGATAATTTGCAGCATTTCTGTAAACATTGGTAGAGATGCCTTACTCTCATACAGCCCAAATAATTTACACAAACAGGTGCAGAACTAACCAGGGGCTCAAGAGTACCATCAAAAATCTCCATCACTCAATTACTTTAAGAAAAAGATACGAAATGGCTAAGCACCCACATTTCGGTCCCCATCTTACAGATTAGCGTGCCCCCAAAACCACACAAAACACTTGCAGAATGAAAATCCTAAGCAACCTGGGAAACCCTAAACATCAGTGAAAATCAACTAATCTAAACAAAAGGCAAAGTAAACCCTTCCAAATTTGGAACCTGATCTGGAGGCCTATAGCTTAGGAACTCATGAACTCACAAAAGCTTCCTCTGTAATCCTCCTAGGGAAAGTTTCCAGGGAGGAGGGTTCCGTCTCGACAGGCTCCATATAGGACAAAACAGAAAAGATTTCCCGCCTTGGGAACCTGGGACCTGTCCTGGGGAAGGACCAGGACAAAGAGGAAAAGGGGCATCACTGCAGCCGAGCCTGCTAGGATGCTCGGGGCCCGAGGGGGGTGTGTGCGCCAGGCACGTGCGCGCGTGCGCGCGGCGCAGCAACAGACAAAGCCAGGCTTGGGAGAAGCAGCGGCCGGGGGTCCGGTGCGCGCGCACCCCGCGGGCTGAGGGGGCCACGCGTGGGGGGGTGGATGCGCGCGCACCGGGCCCTCGCCGCCGCCGCCGCCATCTTGTTTCCTCGGCACAATGGGGGAGAGTAACGGCCGAAAGAGGGAGCGACGCGAGCCGAGGAGGAAGCAGGTGGGCTCCAAGGCGAGGGAAATGAGCGGAGGACTGGGCTGCGGCGCATCACCTGCCTTGTCACTGCCAACGCTCACCCAGGACCGCACTAAGAGGGAAAACGGACGGGGGGAGGGGCAGAGACGGGAGCGGGCCGGACCGCCGCCACACTGACGCTTACCTTCTCAGCGTCCCCTTTCTCGACACCAGCCGCCGCCGCCTCCTCCCTCCTGCCAAAGCCCACCGGGGTCTCCCCCTAAAAGCCACGCGGTGTGCGCCGGGCTGCTGAATCCAACTGCAATGGCGAGAAGAGGAGGAGGAGCCGGGGACGAGCGGGCTGGCGGGCGGGCGGGCGCGCGCCAGGGAGGTGCGGAGCCACGTGACCGGCTCGAGCCCCGCCTTCTCATCGTCGCGTAGCCGCACTACGCAGGCCCAACCTTAATGAGAGGGTGGGGCTAAAAGCGGTAAGTGGGCGTGGCCTCACACGTGATGCGAGCGTAGGCACTACGCGACCAGTCACGTGGCACCAGGACCGGTCTCTTCCAGTCCTGCGGCGTCGTTTAGTCATGTGACAGTGGTGAAGGCAAGGGCCTACTCCGCCACGTGATGGGGGCTTTTCTCCCTTATTTTCTCTCTATTGGTAGGCCTATGTCACGTGACAAAACGCCTTTTTTTTCAATGGCGGTTTTGAGCGGTCGTTACCACGTGACGGACGGCAAGGGACAGCCCTAGTGAAGGCTGCGCGCTTGTACGCCTGCGCGACTGCCATCTTACTCCCGTCGCCATGAGTACGTTGGCGGAAACAGTTCAGAGAGTGTGGCACGTGTGTGACTCGGTTTAGGAATCCGGACTTCGTCTCTAGTGGAGAGGTATTGCCCAGTCCCTTTGTGCTCTGCTAATGGCCGAGAGGCTGGGCTAATCCTCCTGCTGGAGTTCACCCCAGCCCAGCGGTCAGGAGCGC
The DNA here is from genome assembly GCA_004027165.1 of Ctenomys sociabilis. Classification (NCBI taxonomy): domain Eukaryota; kingdom Metazoa; phylum Chordata; class Mammalia; order Rodentia; family Ctenomyidae; genus Ctenomys; species Ctenomys sociabilis. Next base: position 35,127 of record PVKA01020221.1, on the reverse strand, counting down.
CCCAGTCCTTCAGTCCCCAGAGCACCGCTGGGTGCCGCGCCTGACCCCAATCCTGCCCCCTGGCGCCTCCCAAGGCGGTAGGCGAGTGCTCGTGATCCTGCAGACCCTTTTGCCCCCGCTGTGCCAACTGGAAAAAACGGCGACTTGGGGAGGATTCTGCTGCTCGGCTCCAAAGTGAGGGCACCGGTGCCCTGCTACTTGTGTTTTGAGATAGGGCTTGGAGCTGGGGAGACGGCTCAGTGGAATAAGTGCTTCCCTGGCAAGTACAAGGGTCTGAGTTCAATCCCTGTTCTGCTTAAAAAAAAAAAAAAAAAGGAGATAAGGCTGGCGGCGAACTCAGAGCAATACTGCCTCAATCTCCCTGTTGCCGGGATGACAGGCCTATGCCACCACGCCTAGCTCAAGGGTACCCCTTTTTGTTTGTTTCTAAGGGTATACCTGTGCAGTTACACTGGCCTTGGACCTGTATGTAGCCCGGGCTGGCCTTGATCCTCTTACCTCAGTGCGCCTCCTCCCCTCACTCTGATGGGACCTTTATGCTCTAGAGCTAAGTGTATCAGCTCATGCCTCTACTCCCATCAATCAGGAAGTTTAAGCTAGAGGATTACTACTTCCAAGACAAGCCGTAGCAGTATAGCAAGAACTTGTGGAGGGAAAAAGAGCAGCAACTGGTATAGTTGAATCTTCCTGGGAAGATTGTGAAGCTCCCAATAACCCATTCTTTACCAGGGTGCAGTTGGCAAGTTAGGGGATGCCGGGTTCCTTTAGAAGGTTCCAGGTTTCCTTGCCAGAAATTTAAGTTATTCAAAATATATTTATGACATGATCTTCAGAAAGCATCCAACATGAAATGTAAAAACAAGCAAATAAAAGTTTGAAATAGTTCCCATGCAAAAAGGCAGCGAGGTAGTACAGGCCTGTGTAATCCCAGCTCCCTGGGAAGCTGAGGCAAGAGGAGTGCTGAGTTGAAGGCAGGCAAGGGCTGCATATTGAGTTCAAGACCAGCCAGGTGTGGTGGTGCATGCCTGTCATCCCAGCACTTGGGAGGCTGAAGCAGGATTGTTTCAAGTTCAAGACCGTCCTAAGCTGCAAAGTGTACTCAATACCAGCCTGGACTGCATGGCAAGACCCTGTCTCAAGGACAAGGGCTGCGGAGATAGCTCAGCAGCATGTACAAAAAAATAAAATAACAAAAACAAGCCTGTGTCAAAAATGCTGGGGATGGGGCCGAGGAAATGGCCCAGTGGAATAAGCTCTTCCTTGGCAAGCACAAGGGCCTGAATTCAATCCCTAGTTCTGGGGAAAAAAAAAAAAAAAAAAAAAAAACGCTGGGGAGTGTAAACTTTGCTCAGCTAAAGATAGGGCTCAGTGGGAAGGCCCTATCCCCCCCCCCAAAAAAAAAAGCAGAAATTGTCTGTAACCTATGATCTTACTGTCAGACCAACCTGAGACCACTAGGGTCTCTCCCTGACAGGAGAGGAAGCAGTGTCACATAACTTGCCTGAGCTCACAGCGCTCCCAGGTGGCAGAATAGGATACATTCTCCTTTCACAACTCCAGCTTTACCCGCTCTAGCTAGTGTTCTTGGTGGGAGCTTTTTGAGATTCTCTGGAAGACACTTCTTCCTCTAAGTCAGCTCCCATAGAAGGGGACAAACGCAGAAAGGAGGGGGCAAGATCATGGCTGTAAGCAGTAGGCAGCCAGCAGTTTGGAGCATGCAAAACCAAACAAGAATTACAGGTTTCTGCTGGGTATGGTGGCAGACATCTGTAACCCCATCACTTGGGAGGCTGAGGCAGGAGGATCACTGAGTTCAAGGCCAGCCTAAGCAATATAGTGAAATCGAGGCCAGCATGAACTATACAGCAATACCCTGTCTCAAGAATGATGGAGAGGGAGGGGAGATGGCCATAGATGGAATCCAAGGAGGGATGAGAAGATGAAAAAAATTGAGGTGGCCAGGTGTGGTGGTACATGCCTGTAATCCCAGCACTCAAGAGGCTGAGGCAGGAGGATCATTGCCTGTTCGAGACTACAAAGCAAGCTGAAGGCCAGCCTAAACCACATAGGGACAAAACCCAAACAGAATTCAGGTGTTAGGTATGTGCACCAATTTCACTTGTATACTGCAAACACACTAATAAATATTAAAACCAGGGGCAGAGGAGATAGCTCGGCAGTCTAAGCTCCTGCCTGGCAAGTACAAGAGATCTGGGTTCTATCCCTTGCACCACATGCTGCACTGGCCACCAAAACTGAGCATGGTGGCGCACGCCTGTAATCCCAATGCTGTGGAGTCTGAGACAGGAGAATCACTACGAGTCTGAGCTGCGTAGTGAGACCCTGTACCAAATAATTTTTTTTTTTTTTTTTTTTTTTTTTTTGGTAGAACCAGGGATTGAACTCGGGCTCTTGCACTTTCCAGGCAAGGGCTTATTCTACTGAGCTACTCCCCAGCCCCCAAATAATTTTTTTTAAATTAAAAATTATATATTAAAAAATTTTAAGTGCCTGTGAGTGCGTTCGCGCAGGACACCGCCCGGCTGCGCTTCTAGTGGCAGAGGAGGAAGCAGGCCGTTCACCAGTTTGAGGCGCAGAACGGCCCTTGCGGCGCGCGCCCCCTGCAGTACGAGTGCTGAACCGCACTCTTGGCAGTTTCCCTCTGTGTCGCGGCCGCTACGCTTTCACCTTCCTCACAGGGTTAATCCAGTCAACTCTATTTTCCGATTATTTCCAAACTCTGACCTTTTTTTTGGAGACAGAGTCACTACATAAATCAGGCTTGCCTCGAACTCACTATAGAGCCAGGCTTGATTCAAATTAGCAGCCCGGTGCTGCACCTCATTCCTTTTTAGCTCTGGGAAATCTTAGATAGGCAATGCTCCTGCCTAAGCCCCTCAAGTGTGGGATCATAGATGAAAGTTTACTGGCCCTATTTTATCCCCCTGAAGACTGGAGACACTGCCTTCTGTTATTGGGGCCGGGAGATGGCTCAGTAGAATAAGTGGTTGCCTGGCAAGCGCAAGGGCCTGAGTTCAATCCCCAGTTCCACAAAAAAAAAAAAAAAAAAAAAAGTAGAGACACTAAATAAGATAAGTAATTTTCAGGACTTTCAACTGCCTGTCTTTATTTTGTTTTGTGGTCCTGAGGTTGAAACTAAAGCCTTCACGCTGAACTCCGTCCCCAACTTTTTTTTTTTAAATGTATTTAGGACAGGGTCTACAGGGTCTCCCTAGTAGATTATTCTCCTGTTTCCAGCCTCAGAGTGCTGAGATTACAGGCATGCACCTCCACACCCAGTCTCAATGCTCCGGAGGCAGGGCTGGCATTGCACACCGGATCTGCCTAAGCAGATGCTTTAGTCCTCTGAGCTGGCTGGCCACCCCCCCCAGCTATGTTTTTATTTTGAGATAGGGTCTCTTTACATTTCTGAATTGCCTAGGGATGGGGCCACGGAGATGGCTCAGTGGAATAAGCACTTGCCTGGCAAGCACAATGCCGGAGTTCAATTCCTGGTCCTGCCAAATAAATAAATAAATAAATAAATAAATAAATAAATAAATTACCCAGGCTGACCTCAGACTTACCATCGTCCTGCTTCAACCTCCCAGAGTGCTAGGATTACAGGCATTCCCGGCCCAATGGCTTATTTTTGGGAGGTATAGCTCCATACTCCAGTTGTTGACCCTCAGTCTCCTTGGATTCCGGGAATAGCAGAGCCTGGCAGACCACTCTGGTGAGGTCACCTCTGCCCTGAAGGGCAGGTGACCAGAACAGAGGTTCACTGTCATCTGAGAAGCCTGGCCCCTCCCCGGGTCACATGACAAGGGTGCTGGAACCAGTCCCCAGACACTGCCTGGCCAGACACCGGGCTGGCCATGGTGGTCTGTGTTGGCAGCAATGTGCACTGCAACCCTTGCCTGGTTCTCACTCTCTCTAAGACCCAAAACTGAGGCCTCCTGAGTTTGATCCCCAGTACAAAAAAAAAGCCCCCACAGCTTCTGTCTGCTCATGAAGACAGCCCTGAAACTTCTGTCCTTCCCAGCATGGCCCTGCGGACCCAAGTTCCTGCCTGCCCTTCCCCCACTCTCTCCTTGGTGTTCAGGGATAGGTGGTCAAGTCTGGACTCTCCCAACTCTCAGAGGTGGAGCTTTTGCCTAAAACTGTGTAACAAGAACAGTATGACACATTGTGCTGTGCTGGCCCTGCCTGCCCGCTAGGGCCCTCTGAGACATCAATTGAGACTGGGTGTGGTGTTGCACCTGTAATCCCAGCGCCCAGGAGGCTGTAAACAGGAGGATCACCACGAGTCCAATCTGTGCAGTGAAACCCTGTAGACCCTGTAGCAAATACAAAAGGAAACCAGTATAACAGCTGTTCTCAAAAATTAAGATGTGTCGATATGGGGATGTGGGAGCACATCTGTAATACCAGCACTTGTGAGCTGAGGCAGGAGAATTGCTGTGAGATAAAGGTCAGTCTGGGCTATACAGTGAGTTCAAGGGCAGCCTGAACTACAGAGTAAGATTCTGTCTCAAAAGCAGGAAAAAAAAAATATATCGAGCCAGGCATGGTGGCATATGCATATAATCCCAGCACTGTGGGAAGCTGAGGCAGGAGGATTGCAAGTTGGACCCAAGTTAAGAAATCCAAGATGAAGAAAAAGCATTGAGATGTACCTAAATGCGAAGGCCCTGGATTCAGTCCTCACTACCAAAAAAGCCCCTAAGAGGTATTATGTCCATGTACCAGATCTTGACGTACTAGCCAGCGAGATAGCTCATTGGACTAAGCGCCTGCTTAGGCAAGCACAGGGACCAGGTTTCCATCATGATGTGCTGGTCCCCACCCTCGAGCATGCTGAGCCACCCACGGAGTCCGGGCGTAGTGGCACATGCCTGTAATCCCAGCTCTGGAGAGGCTGGAAACTGGATAACTGAGTCTGAGCTGCATATCGAGTCCCTGTACCAAATACTTTCAAAAAAAAATCATGTACTGGGCTGGGGAGATGGCTCAGTGGAATAAGTGCTTCCCTGGCAAGTGCAAGGGCCTGAGTTCAATCCCTGGTTCCACAGGAAACAAGAAAGAAAGAAAGAATAAAAAAGCCATGTACTGAAAACATGCTCTTAAAATTTTCTAAAGATTAATCTCAGTGGGCTGGGGCTACAGCTCAGTGGCATAAGTGCCTGCCTGCCAACTGCAAGGGCCTGAGTTCGATCCCTGGTACCACAAAACAAAGAAAAACAACTTAATCCCAGCATTGGGGATGCTGAGGCAAGAGGATCACTGTGAGTTTGAGGCCAGCCTGCGCTAGTGAGCTCAAGGCCACTCTGAACTACAAAGCAAGACCCTGACTCAAAATTAAATAGCAATTATTTTCATGCCAGGTGCACTGTACTCAAGTGTTGCTCATCACCTAAAGATGACTTAAAGTTTGCCAGAGGCAGGACATAAGTTTTATTTAAGCAATTATGATGCAGAAAATATAATGAATGGGAAGTGGGCATAGTGATGCAGATCTGAAATCCCAGCCACTCTGAGAGGCTGAGGCAAACATCTTGGCAAGTTAAAGGCCACTCTAGGCCACAGAGTTCAAGGCCAGACACTAGCACACCCCTGTAATTCTAGTAGTTGGAAGGCAGACTGCCCTGAGTTTGAGGCCATCCTGTACTACTTAGTGAACTGAGCAGCCTGGACTACACAGCCAGACCCTATCTGGAAAAATTAATGGAATTTTTGTGTGTGCGTCTTGCCGAGACAGGGTCTTGCTGTGCAGTTCAAGCTGGCCTTGAACTTACTTTTATAGCCCAGGTTGGTCTTAAACATGCAGTGATCCTCCTGCCTCAGCCTCTGAATACTGGTAACAAGTATGCACCACTATGCTATGTAGTTCAGGTTGGCCTTAAACTCACATAATTTTTTTTTAGTTATGAGCAAAATAGAATTATTGAGGGAAAGAAAGCTCTTCTCCAAGAGAGGGACTGGAGGGGAGCCCTGGAGTGGGTAGTTTCCACACACACACACTGGGAATCAAACTCAGGACTTTGTGCTTGCCAGGCAAGCACCATGCCACTTGAGCTGTCACAGGCCTAAACTTTCTTAGCTGGGCACAGTGTTGCATGCCTGTAATCCCAGCACTGGGGGGTGGGGGAGAGGGGGCTGAAGCAGGAGGATTGTTGTGAGTTCGAGACCAGCCTGAGCTACAAAGTTGAGCTTAAGGCCAGCCTGAACTGCATAGTGAGACCCTGTCTCAAAAAGACAAAAAAAAATTATTTTTTAGGTATAGCGTATGTTTAGCATGTCTTAGATTCAATCCTCAACATCAAAATAAATAATAGAAACAATGGCACCACCCCCACCCAAGGAAAACTGGTTAGGACCCAATTCCAGGGCCAGTTAACAAGGAAATCTGCCAGCCTGATGACACAAGTGCCCACCAGAGGGCACCAGCGAGCCGTTTTCTCCTAGCTCCGTGGATGCAGAGGTGTTGGCCAAGGCCATGAGGCTTCTCGCCAGGGGAGGCATTCGGACCCTGGCCGAGTTGGACAGTGGGTGCCACCTCCTCGGTGTCAGGGACTAGAACTAAAAAGGGCCATTTGTTAGCCACCCAGTGTTGGGTGAAACCGGAGCTGCCTGCCTGTGAGAAGCAGCTGTGATCCAGGCCTCAGGCTTTGTGCTCGTTTCTCCCCTCTGGAAGTGGCCTCAGCTCAGAACATCCTAGAGCTCCGCAAGCCGGGGTCACCCCTACAAGCTGCCCTCTGCCCCCCCCCCACAAACACACCAGGCAGGGACCCGTATGGTAGGCACTTTATTAGTGGTTGGAATGCAGTTGTAGATGCATAGGACTGGGGGACCAGAGGGGGACCATGGGGGGATGGCTGCAGGCACAGGAAGCAAGGGACCTCTGGCTGGAAGCAGGTCAGGACCACTTACGGACCACACTGAAGGGCAAAGGCGTGAATGAAGCCTGGGGAATGGGATCAGGATATGGCAGGTGCGGGAAACCTGGCAACCCGGTTCCCTACGTTTAACAAGTTTGGCAAAAGGATCTCTAAGGGGCAAGGTCCTTGGGCAGAGCCCCCTAACCACCTTGGCCGCTGGTTGTCCCTGCATCAAGTCACTTTCCTTTTACCAAGAGAGCAGCATTGGAAACTGGCCAGCCTGCATTTGTCCCATAAAGGCCATTAACATCCTCAGCCTGGCCCAGTGGCCGCCCAGTCGGTACCCCATCCCACCCCCACCCCCACCCCCACAAATGAAGGCACTGCCTGGCGGCTCCATCCAGCTGTGGAGACAGGAATAAAAGCTAACAGACCCTTTAATGCATGTCCAGGTTAAAAAAAAAAAAAATGCATCCAGTGGCAGACAGGTTCAGTCTTTGTTCAAACTTGGAACTGAAGTTCAGGGTGGCCCACTGCTTCCTCCTGTGTCAGCATGGTCCCTTCTCACTGTCTGTCTTCCAGAAGGGCGACAGGCAGCATGAGGGTACCAATAGAGGCCTAGCCACCTCCCATCCCAAAAGCCTGACAGGTTTGTCCCCATCCAGGCCAGAGAAGGCTGAAGTGATTGCTTGCTTTTGTTTTGGTTTCTTGTAAGATGCTATGTAGTTCAGGTTGGCCTTAAATTCACATCAGTTCTCCTGCCTCAGCCTCCAGAAGGCTAGAGTGACAGGCATGTCGCCACCTGGAGTGATTCTTTTCATCCCAGTCTTGTGGGGCTGCTGGAAAACTGAATCGGAATGTCCCTTGATTTAGAGACCATGTTCCATATCCTCTAGGCCCCCAGAAATTGGCAGAGACTAAAGCATGGGCAGGAGGCGATAGGCAGTGATAAGGCCTCCAGCCAGGTGAGCACCGCCGGAGGTATCCTCCTGGGAGGTGAGGGGACTAGGAACCTTTGGGACTCTACCAGCTTCTTTTTCATTGTTTGCTTGTTTGTTTGAGGCAAAGCTCACTCTAGCCCAGGCTGGCCTTGAGCTCACTGTATATAGACCAAGCTGGCCTGGACTCCCAGAGATCCTCCAGGCTTAGCCTCCCAAGGGCCAGTATCACAGGCATACGCCACCTTTCCCAGTTTTAAGACTCCACCAGCTTCTTGTTTGTCTTGTTCAAGAGCTTCTTGAGGGTAGAAGACATGAAGTAAGGCCTCTCAGCAGAGCCATTGTTCCGTTCCAGATCTTCCACTGTGGAGAAAGGTCCCAGAGCAGGTGGCATGAGACCGAGCCCATGGACAAAGGTCACTGGGGACAGGGCAGGGAGACAAGGGCCACAGAGAAGCCTTGGAGGGTTAGAAAGCAACACACACTAGGACCAGAGGGCTGCACGGGCTTAGCTCGGGCAGCATGATCCGCACACTTGCAGGAAGGAAACCCTGCATGCATCCACTGACAAGTGGCCCCACACGCCAGGCTCCCTCACTCTACTCCTCGACTTCCGCCCACTTGCCCTCCTCCGCACTCCCCTTTAACAGGATGTCTCTCAGCTCGGGCGACATGAAGTAGGGTCGCTCCTGAGAGCCGTCATTCCGCTCAAGATCCTCACCTGGGCCCCCCAGGAACCGGCAGGGGGAAATGGGGGAGTCAGGAAAAGAAGGGGGAAGAAAGGGAGGCAGGGGAAGAACGGGGAGGCCAGCAGGCATGGAGAAGAGGAAGAAAAAAAACAAAAAACAGACAGACGGAGAGACCAGAGTTAGTGGCAGCCACAGATCCCCCCCTTCACCTCCAAGAAAGCCAGAAACCCCAAAGCTGAGGGCCCAAGGGGACAGTGACCCAGCTGCAGCCAGGGCCAGGGACCAGAGGACTCAGCAGCTCTGAGCACAGTGAGGAGGCTGGGAAGGCATGCTAGGGCCATGGGATGGGAAGAGCCAGACCCCTGGGAGTTGGGGGCCCTGGGCAGGTGACAGTGTGGTCCCAGGGGAGGGAGATGTTAGCCTCAGTAGAGACAAGGGACCCGGGGCCCCACATGGGCTGGGATGAGGGGTCACTCACAGAAACAGAGGAACAGTGTGTCCACACACATGCCATAGACGCTGAAGAAACCATGGGCAATCAGGTAGGAGCCCACGATGACGGTCTGGCAGACAGAGGAGGTGATGTGCCTGTGGCCCAGCTCCTGTCCAGAGCACACCCCGCCACCACGCCTCCCCGAGCCAGCGTCCTGCTGCTCCCCATGGGCAGAACCTATTACCCCTATTACACGCTGTGCACTCTCAACCTCAGGGCCTTTGCATATGCTACAGCCCCAGCTGCAGCCACATCTACATCCCATCCTCTGCTTTCAGCCCCAACTCCCAAGTCCTCCACTATGATCTGCTCCAGAAAGCTGCTGCTGCAACCCCCACACCTCATGCTGTGCTCTTCCGGCTGGTGCCTCCTGCCTCAGGCTTCCTGCTGAGGACACCTGGTGGGCTCAAGCGCACAGCCTCACTGGACTGTGTCACCATGCACTGCCTCAACCCTAGCAATTTGGAGACTCCCAGGCTACGGGAGCTGCCCGATAAGCATCTGCTGACCGAAGCCAGTAGGTAGAAAAAGGAACCTGCTCAGAATTACTCATCTTGGAATTCACAAGCCAAGGAAATAAGATAAAAATCTAGGTCATCGGACTCCAAGGATTGCATTGTCTTCAGGATGGACACGCAACCTTTCTGAAGCCCTGTCATTTCCTTGCCCTTATCTTTCCCCCTGGTCCCACTAAGCTATCTCTGGATCCCTTTTTATTTTGAGATGTAGTCTTGTGAAGTCATTAAGCTGCCCAAGCTGGTCTTAAACTTGAATCCTCCTGCCTCAGCCTTCCAGAGCGCTAGAATTCCAACTATGTACCACCACACACAACTTAGCATTGTCATTCTCTGCTTTTTTGGTTTTCTTAGACAGAGTATTGCTATGTAGCCCAGGTTGACCTAGAACTCAAGGCCTCCCAAGTGCTGGGATTATAGGCATGCATCATCGTACAAATAACTTTTTTTTTTTGTACCAGGGATCAAACTTGGGACCTTGTGCTTGCCAGGCAGGTGCTTATGCCACTGAGCTATCTCCCTGGCCTCATTAGTTTTTTTTTGCCAGGGAAGTGCTTATTCCACTGAGCCATCTCCCTGCCCCCCCCCCCCCGGCTTCATTCTTGATTAATATCCATTCACCTAAAAACTCTAAAGCCTTTAAAGAGAAGGCCCCCACCTCAGTACCTAGTATGTGGTAGCTACTGAGTATTGGTGGAATGAATAGAAAAACCTCACCTCTCCTTCATCCACATCTATCCTAAAGCAAAGGAGACCAAGCAAATCCCACCTCCCTGCTGGGTGCCTGATCTGAACCCAAAGGTCCATACCAGTATAGGGACCCAGTAATAGTTGAGAGGTGGTGCTGTGTCCTGCACTATTCTGATGCGATGGGTGAAGAAGAAGAAAGCCAGGATCCCTGGAGAAAGAAGGAACAGGGACAGGTGAGTCTTTGACTATAGGAAAAGGGCCTCCTCCCTGCCTTAAGGATGACACTGAAGAAGTCGTGGAGCCTGACAAGGGTTCACAAGTGGCTCCCGACAGCCTGGGTGACCACACTTACCCACACTGCCCACGACCAGGAGTTTGCACAGCAGAAAGAGGAAGTCAGTGACTTTGTCCAGGACAGCCACCCTGCAGGGGACAATGAGGGACAGGGGTGAGTGCTGGAGGCTGCGGAAGAAGGGAAGTTGGAAGTGGGCGCCATGGGCCCTGACCTGATGATGTTTCTCATAAGTAGGAAGAAGGCATTTCTGGCCGAGGTGCAGAAGTTGGTGCCGTAGATGGCAATCTGGAGGGGAGGAGAGGGTTGAGGGCCACTGGGTGGGCACAGGGGCCCCCCACTCGCTCAGTAGCAGCTACTGTGATGGCTCAGGGCTCTGGGCCCACCCACCATGATGTAAGCATTCCTGTTGAGGAACTTAATGAACTTCTCCAGGCACCAGAAGCAACACTTGAGACAGGTCATGAGAAACTTGGCAAATTTGTTTTCCGCAGCTGGAAGAGAAGGGAAAATTTGTCAAGGTAAGAGGAGCATGGCCAGGCTTGGCAGAAATGCACCCCAACGCTTTATGTCACACACCCCGTCCATCATCTAGGACTGTCAGAGGCTACCACCCAGACCAGATCCCGAGCCCTCAGCCCCACAGCTAAAAAGAGCCACTCAGAAAATCATTCAGCCCCACCTACAAGGTAAAATCCAATCAAACTCACTGCTGCCTAAGCCCCGCCTCCCAAGCACAAGCCAATCCTAATGACCTCGGGCCACTCCCATTGTAAACCAATCTCCATAGTCCTTCCGCTGAGAATAAAGCAAGCACTGTTACTGCTGCCCTTCTAGCAGGACCCAAAGATGGGCCAGGCTTCCAGAAATTTCCACTGAGCTGAGCAGCGCCTCCACCACCCAAGGTCAAGAGCCAATCCTAGCTGGTCACTCAGCCCCACCCCCCTGGGACAGGCAATCCCAGCTGCACATGATCCACACCTTTTAGGCGCTGGTCCAAATACTCGAGGATCACTCGGATAATCTGCACAATGGCGAGAATGAGGGACCCGAAGGCCAGAGAGCCTGTGTGGTACCTGCGGGTGTCGGAGGTGGTCAATGATTGGGCCAAAACTCCTTCACCCCAGCCTGTCCTGGCCCTGGCCTACCTGAGCGCTCGGCCAAAGGCAGAGAAGAGCGGGAAGGCGGGCATGTCGTCAGGCTTGCGCAGGGCCCAGTAGTAGGAGGCAAAGGCACCAGCCAGGGTCACCTGGCCCAGTGCCAGCACGAAGTTGGCCAGCCAGAAGAACATGAAGGCATTGAAGATTTGCAGGCCCAGCAGCGCGCGGTGGTAGCCAGACTCGCCACCATAGAAGGCAAACTGGCAGCTGGCTTTGGGGCACGCGTGGGATTCAGTGGAGTTGAAGAAGGTCTGGGGGAGGGGCAGAGCTGAGTCAGAACACGGGAGCCGGAAGTTCAGGTTGGGATCTAGCATCCTGATCGGGAGGTGGGGGAGACCATGGGATAAAACAAGAGGCCTTGGGGATCAGTGAAGTCAAGGAGCTAGGGGTTCAGGACAAGGGCATATGGTAAGCAAAGAGGGAGTCTAGAAACAAGGATGACCACTGTAAGGGTCAAGAAAAGGATGTAGGGAAAGGGAATTAGGTCAGAACAGAAAAAGGAGCTGGGCAGATGGTGCATGCCTAAAGTTCTAGCAATCCCGGAGGCTGAGGCAGGTGCAGATTTGAATGAAACTAGCTTGGGCAATTTAGCATTTGAGCAAGACCCTGTCCCAAAATATATAAATAAATGTATTTATTTTTTTGAGACAGGGTCTCCCTATGTAGTTCATGCTGGCCTTGAGCTCACTTTGTTGCTCAGGCTGTTGAACTCACAACAACCCTGCCTCGGCGTCCTGAGTGCTGGGCTTACAGCTGTGTGCCACATTTGGCTATAAATCATTTTGAAGAGGGGTGGGGCTACGTTCACTGTAGGGGCCCTGGCTTCAGCTTCAGCGCTACACAAAAAAAGGGGAGGTGTGTATGTAGTTCAGTAGCCACAGTGGGGACCAGGCTGCTAAGTCCATCATTTCCTGGCTTCTCCTAGAAAGGGGGTACATCCCGGTTTAGTGTCTCTTCTCCATGTCCCTATGCCCAGCATGGTACATTGAAAAATGACCTGCCCTCCCCACCTCAGGAACACCCACCTCAGGGTTGCAGGTTTTCCCAGTATAAGAGCAGGAGGAATCGTCCAAAATCTTATAGACAGCTTCATTCGAAGTGGACAGGAAGCTGGCAGCTTGTTAAGGAATCTGGGGTCTGGGACTAGGAACCCCAGGGACTTTCGGGAAAGGATCAATTCAGCCACCGGGTCCCAGCCCTGCCCCTCAGCTGCAGTTCCCCTCCTCTGGGTTCAGGGGTAGATGCCGGGGTGGATACACAGCAGTGCTGGCCCAGTACGCAATGCAGAGACACAGCAGGAAGAAGGTGACCAGCGGGTACAGCATGGAGCACATGACGTAGCCCACAGCCCTGGGGAACAAGCACAGGCACCGGGACTACAATAGCCCTAGGGACAGGGCAGCCCCCACAGGTCTCGCCAAGCCCCGGGCCCCACCTGCTCGCTTCTTTGATGAGTGCAATGGCAATGAGAATTCGCTTCCGGAGAAAGATGAGCAGCAGGATGATGATGACTTCCAGGATGCTCAGAATGATCACTGCAAAGGGCCAAGAGGGTGCTGCTTGGCTGCCCAGTGCCTGCGGGGACTCCCGGGGGCAGGACCAGGGGCTGCCACTCACTGAACGCCATCCAGGTCTGGCGTAGGTGCAGGTATACCCGGAAGTCCGTCTGGAAGCCCAAGTCCACCAGCGAGATGTCCGAGCCAGCCTCCCCACGCAGGCGGGCATACTCCATGTAGCAGTGAAATATCCCTACACACAGCCACAGCCTCAGCCACAGCCCGTTGCTCCTCCCATTTGCGCCCCTCCCCACCCCCTTTTGGAGAGGATTAAACCCAGGACCTTCACTGGGCTATATTTTTAAAAAACAGCCTTTTACTAAGTTCCTCAGGTGGGACTTGAACCTGGGATCTTCCTTTTTTTTTTTTTTTTGCGGAACTGGAGATTGAACTCAGGCCATTATGCTTGCCAGGGAAGCACTTACTCCACTGAGCCATCTCCCCAGCCCTGAACCTGGGATCTTCCTGCCTCAGCCTCCCAGACCACTGGGATTACAAACACAGGCCCTCATATAACAGAAGCTAAGGGGCTAGGGAGATGGCTCAGTGGAGCAAGCACTTCCCTGGCAAGCGGAAGGGCCTGAGTTCAATCCCCAGTTCTGCTAAAAAATAAATAAATGGAAGTTAAGACTGAGTCCAGGGGAGGCTCCCTGTGCCTGTTCTTGCCCCAAGCCTTTTGTACTTGCTGTTGCTTCTCTCATCCTAGGGGTTTTTCGGGCTTGCTTCTCCCAGGAATCCCACACACACCTTGGAGCACAAGCTACTGGAGACAAGCGTGCATCCTGTTTTGTTCACTGCTATAAACCCAGTGCCTGGAGGCTGGCACCGCCACGGGCACTCAACGCATGTGTGATGCATAAATCAGTGCACCTCTTGAGTACAGGCATGAAGTGGGACAGCATTAAGATTTTCAGGGGGCCGAGGAGATGGCTCAGTAGCATAAGCGCTTTCCTGACAAGTGCAAGGGCCTGAGTTCAATCCCTTGTTCCGCAAAAAAAAAAAAAAAAAAAAAAAAAGGTTTTCAGCACTGTCCTTATCTCTCTGTAAAATGTTTTTTAAACAAATTTGTAACTGGACACGATGGCGCACACCTGTCACCCAGCATCTGAGAGCCTGCAGCAGCAGGATTGCAAGTTCAAGCTCAGCTCAGAATATTTAGTGATCTAGAGACCCTGTCTCAGAAACAATAAAAAAAAAAAAAAGGGCTACTGATGGAACGCAGTGTGAAAGTCCCAGATTCAACCTCCTGTACTGAAAAATAAAATAAAATAGTAAATGGCAGCACCACCGACAGCCACATTTTAGCTCTTCTCTTTCTGCAGTGGGGACCAAACCCACGGAGAGGTGGGCCCTAGCCCCAGCCCCAGCCCCTTTGATGGAGGGAGGGCCTCACTAAGTTGCCCAAGCTGGCCTTGAACCTGCCCTCTTCCTGCTCAGCCTCCTAGAGTGCTGGGATTGCTTCCCATGTGCATATACCACTGCACTTGGCCAGGAGGAACATTCTTTTTTTTAATTTTTTTATGGTTTTTTTGCGGAATCGGGGATTGAACTCAGGCCCTTCCACTTGCCAGGGAAGCACTTATTCCACTGAGCCATCTCCCCAGCCCCATCAGGGGAAACATTCTTAACTGTGTCTTCAGGGGTGGCCAAGAATTTGTCTCCCTGGAAGTTTCCATGACAAAAAATCCTGACCACTAGACCTCAAGGGAAGGCTGGAAGTTTCCAGGAATGGTCAGGGTTTATGAGAGGCCCCAGGTTCCCACAGGTGTGAGCTACATAGCTCTTCCCAGATTTTATCTTCACACTGTCTCCTTCTTGTTAACCTTCCCAAGTGGTAAATATTAATTATCCCCATATAACGCAGGATGAAATTAGAGCACAGTGAAGCTTACTGAATTGCCCATAGACACTCAACAACTAAGTGACAGCACAGATGTGATCCCTGGGATTTGGGTGCTGAAGTACGCCTTCCAATCCAATTGCTAAAGGTCCTGCATGACTACATAAGAGGCTGAGGCAGGGAATCACAAGTTCCAAGCCAGCCTTGGAAACAGTGAGACCATCTCAAAAAGAGCCTCCATAGAAATGTCTTTTGCTGATAAAATATTGAAGGGCTGGCTGTGGAAGGTGACCACAAGCAGCCTTCAAGTCACGTGGGGTAGTGGCACAGGCCTGCAACCCCAGCACTCAGAGGAGGCTGTGAATTCCAGGCCAGCCCAGGCCATACATGACTTCGAGGACAGCCTGAACTATAAAGCAAGACCCTATCTCAAAACTTAAAAATGTGGGCTGAGTGTGGTGGCGCACACCTGTAGTCCTAGCACTCAGGAGGCTGAGGCATGAGGAATGCTGTGAGTTTGAGGCCAGCCTGAACTGCAGACCAAAGCCCTGTCTCAAAAAGACCAAAAAAACAAAACAAAACCAAGACAGGAGTGGAGAGGCTTCTGCAGAGCTCAGGCAGGGGCGGGAAGATCCTGGGAGGGAGGGGACTCGCACGCACCGTAGCCCAGCACCAAGATCACCATGACGATCATCACCCAGACCATGATGCCGGCCAGGAAGCGCATCAGGATGATGAACAGCAGGCTGAGCACCATGGCGATGACCAGGCCTCTGCGAACCGACAGAGCATGACCAGACCCTCTCCCTGGACCGCCCAGCAGCGGCGCCCAGAGCCGCCCGCCTTCCCCCAACCTACATGACAATCCAGTACCAGGACACGGTGTAATCTTCAAATATGCGCATGGCCAGCTGCCGCGCCTCCAGGATGCCATTGGCCTGCCTGAAGGACAGGTTGCTCTGGTCACAGCCATGGCCACAGACCACCCCCAGCCCTGTCCCGCCCAGCTGATGGCGTGCAGCCAGCCTCACTTGGCGCCTTCCACCAGCTCCGTGATGTTCTTCCGGGAGCCATGCCCGTCCTCATAGGTCGTCGCGTTGCCCACCATGATGACGCCCTTGTGGGCATGGATGGCTGGGAAGCATCGCTGGGCCACTGTGCAGAGCCGGGAGCCAGAGGGTCAGTCTGGGCCTGACAGGGCCCCCTCCACCCGTCCCCAGCTGAGCTCCGGGCACCCCAGACTCACAGGGCTTGCTGGGAATGAGGACGGCAGGGCACTGGCCATCCCGAAGCACCTCGGCCACACCCTGTTAAAAGAGAAAGAGACAGAGAGAAGCTGGGCATGGAGGTGCACAACTGTGATCCCAGCCCTCTAGAGGCTGAGGCAGGAGGATCTCTATGTAAGAGGCCAGCGATACATAGTGATTTCAGGGCCAGCCTGGACTACATAACAAGACTCGGTCTTAAAAAACTAAATGAGTGAAAATAAAAACAGAAGCAAGAGTGCAAGGAATGAATTCCCCCCAGATAGCACCCTGTCTCTGGCTACTTGTGCTAGCCCACCTTTTTATCCTTCTGGAAGTCAGGGACACAGAACTGCTTGTAGTACTCAAACTCTGCAGTGTTCCAGGCATTCAGAAGGGTGAGGTAGCGGTCTGGACACTTCTCCACACAGATCTAGGAGGGCAGAAGGATGGGCGAGGACTGCTGTGGCCAGGATGCAGTGTCGCCCCACATTCTCAGGGGCTGGGGAGGGGAGGGACAGAGGTACCTGGGGAGTGGGGCACTGGAATTCCAGCAGGACCAGGGGGCTGGCACACTTCACAATGTTGAAATAGAACAACAAGGGTTTGTTCCTGGGTTTGGAAAAGGAACTGTTAAGACACCTTAGCCACCGTACACAAATATCATCATGGAGACAACATCGAGGCCCTGCTACTGCGTGCCAGACTTTTTTTTTTTAGTACCAGGGATTGAACGCGGGATCCCAGGGATTGTGCTTGCCAGGCAGGCACTTATGCCGCTGAGCTATATCCCCTGCTGTGCTAGGCTTTCTACAAGGACTAGGCTGTCGTGGGGCGGGGGGTAGCTGTCATTAAATTGCTCAGGCTGCTTGTACTATTTTTTGGTACTTATACTCCTCTAGCCTCAGCCTTCACCCATGCTAAGATTACAGGTACCACCATGCCCAGCTTTTTTTTCTTTGAGACAGGATCTCACTGTGGAATCTAGCCTAGCCTGCAATGTGCAATAAAGCCCAGTCTGGCCTCCAACTCAAAAGTCCTCCTGCCTCAGCTTCTCGAGTGCTGGAATTACAGGCCTGTACCACTGTACCCAGCATGGACCGGGTCTTATGATATAGACCTTAAAGATTACGAAACTTAAAATCTGGCTTCAAGCCGGGCGTGGTGGCGCAGGCCTGTAATCCCAGCACTCGGGAGGCAGAGGCAGGAGGATTGTTGGTGAGTTCGAGACCAGCCTGAGCTACAAAGTGAGCTTAGGCCAGCCTGAACTGCAGTGAGACCCTGTCTCAAAAAGACAAAAAAAAAAAAAAAAAAAAAAAAAAAAAAAAAAAAAAAAAAAAAAAAAAAAAAAAAAAAAAAAAAAAAAAAAAAA
>PVKA01020221.1:0-11931 GCA_004027165.1 Ctenomys sociabilis | reverse complement strand
CAGGGCAGAAGATGAAACTACTCCCCATTCTTTCTCTCCAATACATTTTCCTGCTCTTAACCTGGTTCCTTGGAACTCATTCTTTGACTTAAGGCAACAGGACTCAGCTATCTGACATCTAGCCTACCTAGTATAGCACAACAGGCTTTAGCAAACAGGCGTGGCTGGAGGCACCAGCAAAGCCCTTAGGTGACCACAGTGCCCAGAGACCCAGCCATGCCTAGAGGGTCCAGTCGCCAGCCACATGCCTGTGCCTCTTCTATTACTTACTGAAGACACAATTCCTAAGGGACATCCCCACCCCTCTCAAGATGTCATAACCAGGTCCCCAGGTCTCCATGACACCTATGAACATTGGTCCCTCGAAGCCATCTGTATGAATTGTGTGTGGTACTCAAAATTTTGTTTTAGTTTTTAATCTTTTTTTTTTGGCAGAACTGGGGATTGAACCCAGGCCCTTGAGCTTGCCAGGGAAGCGCTTATTCCACTGAGCCATCTCCCCGGCCCCCAGTTTTCAATCTTGAGCCAAGGTCTCATTAAGCTGCCAGGCTCCAACTTGCAACACTCCCACCTCGGCCTCCCAGAGCTGGATCTCAGGCATGCATGGCTTCGGCTGCTGAGATCCCTCTTCTGCAGCTCCGCTCTGCCTCCAGCTCCATCCACCACCAGGCTCTTCTCACTGCCTCCACTCAGGCCTCACTCAAGGCCATGGCCCAGGAAAGGTCTCCTGCCACCTCCACCTCCTTCAGAGCCTGCGACTGCCTGGGTCAGATGGTGCAGGCTTCCTGCTAGACTCAGAATCCTACATGGGTCCTGAGCCCGCCACCAAGACCAGTGTGGTGGCACAGGCCTGTGATCCCAGCGCTGGGGAGGCTGGAAACAGGAGAATCACTGAGTCTGAGTTACACAGTGAGACCCTGTACCAAATACATAAAAAAAAATCCTCCAAAGCTCCCACCAAGCCTGGAGGGAAAGCCCAGCTCCTCCCTCGCTGTTGCCCGCACCAGGCTCACACCACTCATCTCTGCCCTCCCTCTCCTCTGCTTATTTAGCTTCAGCCTCCCTGGCCTCCTGGCTGCCCAAGATTCCCAGGCCCAGCCCCACCCTAGGGCCTTTGTACGGTGCTCTTGTCTCTCTAAGAGAGGCTGCCTCAGAGCAAATGGTCAAATAGTGGGGCTAATGTAAGGCCCTGGGTCCCTTGCCCACCATGAAGAAGAAAGGAAAGAAAAAGAAGGGAGCCCCTGTTTCCTCTTTCTTTTTTCCTTTTTTTTTGAAACAGGGTCTTGTTACACAGCTCAAACTGGTCTTGAACTCACAGCAATCCTGCCTCAGCCTCCTGAGTGCTACGAAGACGGGTGCATCACCACATCCAGCAGAAGAAATAATTTAATACATGACTAAGGACACTTTCTCCGTTGGGGGGGGGATAAATCCCTCAATCAGTAGCATTAACGAGCACCTGGATGAAAATAGATGTAAGCCCGGCATGTAGCAAAATAAAGTCCATGCGGATTAGTCATACAAATATATAAAGACTCAAAACTATTACAAGTATGAGGAAAATAAATCTATCTAGGAGCAGGTGAGATTTAAACTGAGTGGGCGTGTACCAGCCAAGCCCTGGTGCCTGGATTGGCTGGAGTGAGGTCACTGCCAAAGCTTCAAGAGCCCCTTTCCCACAGGCAGCCACCCAGACCACTTGACAGCAGGGGAAACTGAGGCGAGGGAGGGCAGCAGCTTGCAATGTTAGCCTATTAAAGACGGCTAGGTTAGGTGGGAATTGAGGGGGCAGCCCAGGCAGGGCTGGGGCCTCCGCATCAAAGCTGGGGCTGGCGGTGCATCTGAAGATTAGAGTCCCAATGGCCAGGCTTACAGACCTCTCTCTGGCAGAAAGGGGCTTGAGATTTCCCACTGTATCACCAGGGGTGGGCCATCCTCTCTGATCCACTAAGATCCCTAAGACCGAAGACTTGGGCTGTCTGACATCTAGTGTTGTCCTGCATCAACCGGTATCAATGGGAGAGTTTCATTCTCAATGAAGTAGAGGCAGGTAAGTGGGAGCCATAGAAGGTGCTGGAGCAGGAACAATGCAAGGCAGAACTAGGGAGGGAGGATGGCTGGACCCCCCGAGTTACCCATGTGAAATGGAACTAAGCGTGCCAGAAGCGATGCCTGGTATAGGCTGGCTTCACAGCTGGTCCCGAGGGATTTCAGGAAACGTAAGAGGGAACGCTGTTCCTGCGTTCTGCAGCGCTATTAGCCCTCATTAACCTTCGCTGGGTGGGGACAGCACTGGAGCAGCAGCCGATACCGGTACTAATGGTTTCTGATCTCTGAGCCAGAGCCAAGCCCTGCAGGGAGAACAAGATGAACGTTTGCAACCGCAAGCAAGCTGTAGATAAGACCGGTATGGTGCCCCCTGGTTGCCTGCTTTTCCATTTTTTCTTTCTTGAGGCAGGGTCTGGCCATGTAGCCCAGGCTCACTTCGAACTGTGGTGATCCCCCTGACTCAGGGTCCCAAGTAGCTGGAATTATAGGGACACTCCTGACTTCTTCCATCCTTAAAGCCAGCAATTGCATCAGACTACCACAGTCAGAGTCCCCTCAGAGCCATGGCCCTTCCATTTCCAAGGAACACATCTGCACAACCTAGAATCAGCTAACTCAGGCTCCTTCCTGGAAGGAAGGCATAGCAGCATGAACCTGTAATCCAGGAACTTGGAGCACACTGAGTTTAAGGCCAACCTAGGCTTCATAGCAAGACTGTCTAAAAACCAGCAACAACAGAGGCCAGGGAGCTGGCTCAGTAGAATAAGCACTTCCCTGGCAAGTACAAGGGCTTGAGTTCAATCCCCAGCTCCGCCAAAAAAACCAGCAACAAGCAAACCAAGATCCTTCTTCAGCACCTGCACATGCCCTCTCTTGCTAGATAAGCTAACTTTCCAAGGTTCCAGAAAGTATGATGTGGACACCTTAGCATGACATTATTCCTTCCTTTGTTTCTTTTGCTCATATTTAGCATTAAACCCAAGGCTTTCACACTGAGCTACACCCCCATTGTTTTCTTTTTCTTTTTTTTAATTTCGACACAGGGTCTCACTATGTTGTGCTGGCTGGTCTCGAACCCAGACCCTCTGCTGAATAATACAGTCTTTCCTTCCAAAACACAGAGTTCAATCTCCACAGAAGAGGAGGTATGGAGACATGGAAATTTAATGTTAAGCGGTGGGGTTTTGGGCCAGGGATGTTGGCATACACCCAAGATCCCATCATTCAAGGAGGCTGAGGCAGGAAGATCTCAAGTTTGAGATGAACATGGACTACACAGCAAGACCCTGTCTCAAAAAAGCCGGCCCCAAAGCCTAAAAATGATCAAGACCCTGTGAGAGGCAGTAGCAGGGAGGAGGGGAAGAGATGGGCTGTGACAGCCAGGTAGGGGAGGCACCCCCGGGCTTGGGCCTGAACAGCCCAGTAGCTAGCTGGGCCACCCAAGCAACAGGCGTGGGAGATAAGGAGCCCACTAGGGCTGCCAGCTTACAAAGCCTCTACCGGGACATCAAATGCCACCCAGCCCCCACAGCTCCGGACACTGGCCAAGTTCCCAAGGGCTGCAGCCGGAGGCCTCACCCACGCAGCCCTGGCTTCCCAGAAGTCTCTGGGGAGGAGAGGCCGCATCCCGCTGCCCAGGCTGGCCCCTGAGGCACAGGCTTGAGGCTGGGATCCCAGGGGGCAGGCTTGGGAGCACTAGGATGGAAAGATCGCAGGCCTGCTGTACACAACCGGCCCCACTGAAGACTTTTTTTTCCTCTCAGAATGACTGTCTCTTCCCCCCTCTTTTGTGTTTCTTCTCTCTTTCTTTTTTTGTCTTTTTGAGACAGTTCAGGCTAGCCTTGAGCTCACTTTGTAGCCCAGGCTGGTCTCAAACTGGAAATGATACTCCTGCCTCAGCCTCCCTAATGCTGGAATTGTATGCGTCATGTTTTTTGATTTTTATGTATTTAGTACAGGGCCTATAGGGTCTCATTACATAGATCGGACTCACTGTGATTCTCCTGTCCTCAGCCTTCCGAGCGCTGGGATTACAGGCATGCACCACCACACCCAGTCTCAATCCCAGTCTCAGCATACCCCTGAGTTGGGCCCATTGTGGCACACCTGGGGAATCAACTCCTGACCCCTGTGTGTCTCGTGTTTCTTTTTCTTTTTGATGGAACTCAGGCCCTTGCACTTACCAGAGAAGTGCTTATTCCACTGAGCCAGCTCCCCCGCCCCTCCTCGTGTTTCTTGAGGCAGGGTCTCACTACGTGGTTCAGGCTACCCTTGAATTCACCTCATCCTCCGGCCTCCGCCTGGGGCACACTGGGTTTACAGACATGTACCACAGCGCCTGACATCCATATCTACATCTATGTCCATATCTCTGTCTATCCCTATCCACATCCACTTCTATCTGTAGTATCTACATCTGCACCAGAATCAAATTCAGCCACCTGCTGGCAGCAGCAAGAGTTGTGCGGCTGAGCTTGTACATCCTCACCTTACCCCTATCTTTGAAAAGCTCCTGGGGCTGGCTAAATGGAGAAAATGGTACTGTTCCCACAGTGGAATACTCTGTATCCTTGTAAGAAGGTGTGGAGGTCCAGCTCTACTGATAGGAAACAGTGTTAAATTCTGTGCCTCTGTTTTTTGCAAAAGAAGAGATCAGAGAGAAAAGTAAGATGAAGAAAGGAACCCCCAAAGAGGTCAGCTGGGCACAGGGCCTGGCCCAGGCTTCAGAGGCCACCAGCAATGAAGAGATGAGATTAGGTTGGGGAGACAGTTTAGCGGTCTAAGCCCCTTCCTGGCAAGCCCAAGGTTCTGTGCTAGACTGAGACACTGCCTGGTGTGGTGCCACATGCCTGTAACCCCAGCACTCAGGAGGCTGAGGCAGGAGGATCCCCAAGACCTTGAGGTTGGAAAGCTAACGTCTTTTTTGGGGCCAGGGAGATGGCTCAGTGGAATAAGTGCTTCCCTGGGGAAGCACAAGGGCCTGAGTTCAATCCCCAGTTCCGCAAAAAAAAAAAAAAAGAAAGAAAAACTTTCCAACTAGGGATCAAACCCAGGGCCTTGCATACTAGGTGAGCTCTCTACCACTGAGCTACACTTTCAACTCTATTTCAAGACAGGGTTGGGCTTGAAAGATAACTTGACAGTCTGAGCACTTGCCTAGCAAGTGCAGGGACCTGGGTTTGATCTCTAGTACCAGCAGCATGCTGTGCTGGCCCCACCAAGCTGGCCATGGAAACTGGGTGAGGCGGCACACTCCTGTAACCCGAGCACTGGGGAGGCTGAGGCAGGAGGATCACTAGGAGTCCAAGCTGTGTAATGAGACCCCATACCAAATAATTAATTATTCTTTTTAAAAAGACAAGGTCTTGCTAAGTTGTCCAGGCCGGACTCAAACACTTGATTGTCTTGCCTGCCCTTTCCAAATAGCTGGGAGAGATAGCACTACCATGCCCAGCTGAAAGCTGCTTCTTCACCAAGCAGCAACACCCTCCACCTGCTCCCCCAGTTTGTTCTCCCCGTTTAGAGTCATTATTCTGGATTGTAGAATCCATAGCACATGGCTTGTGGCAGGGTGGGCAAGACAGGAAGGTGGCGCCTGCTGCTGATGTCCACCAGGGCCCAGAGCCCTTTCCTGCTCGCCTCTGGAGATAACGGGCCCTGCGACAGGGGCTTCCTGCCAGGCACGGCGATATCCGCCTCGGATTCCAGTCATTGCTGCCAGTTTAATGCCAGCCTGGGCAACAGAGTGAGACACTGTGTCTCAAAAACTAACGAAAATGAAGCCACTACAAACAAGTTTCTTTTCTTTTGCTTTTGCTTTGCTTTTTGAGACAGGGTTCACCATGCAGCTCAGGCTGGCCTCGAATTCATTCTGTAGCCCAGGCTGACCTGAACCCCCATCAGTACCCGGCCTCGGCCTCCCAGGTGCGGGGATCACAGACGCATGCCACATGCCAAGCCCAGCTGAAGTTCCCACGGCAGGCTCCCTGGGACCTCAGCGCGGGAAGTCATGAAGCAACTGTGTGGTTTGCTTGCTGCTCCTTCGGCCTGCAACACACAGCCTGCCAGCCTTCCCCTGGCCAGTCCACATCCAACCCTCGGTCACCTAAAATAGACGCTGACGATTCCGCCACACATGGTGTCCTGTTCTCTGCTGCACAACCTTAAACAACCTGCAATTACATGTGTCTTCTCTCATCCACCCTCTGTGGACTGAGAAGCCGCTCTGCCCAAGCCAGGCGCCCAGTGTGTCTGGCCAGAGGAGGGGCAATAAATACTGGTAGATTGGGGCTGCGGCTCCCTGGCACCCTCCCGTGTGGGAGGCCCCGGTTCCGGCCAGCTCCACCAACAAGACAGAACTTGTTGGACATATATGCTGTCAGCCCTGCAAGACAGAGGTCCCCTGTCCTGCTTCTGGGGTGAGCCAGGCAAGGGGAGTTTTCTCCACCCCATCCTTGGCCTAATTGTAGCCTGGGTGAAACTTAGCCTTGTCTACTCAACCCTCCAGCTTCAGACCTCCCAGAGACCAAAGATCCCTCCAGGGCTTGGCCAGGTCCCCAGTGCACCATGTTGGCACCACAGAGAGCCAGCCACATCCCCTGGGTGCACAGTGTGGACAGACATGGAATCTGAGGTGGGAATCCTACCATCGGCCTGGGGCCTCCTCTGGAAGCCTGAGCTTTGCAGCTGGAGGATGGGAGATCCCCGCTCATGGTGCCCCCCACTTGGCTGGGCTGGGCGGGGTCCCAGTCTCTCCATCTGTTTTTCTCTGCAGCTCTTTCTCTCCATTTTGTTTTTGTTCTTTGGAGACAAGGTCTTGTTACCTAGCCCAGGTTGACCTCTAGCCTTCAGTGATCCTCCTGCCTCAGCCTCCCAAGTGCCAGGATGACAGGCATGCAACACAGGCTCAGCTCCCCTGTAGACTCCAGAGGCCACAGTCCCAGAGGAGGCAGGAGGCCCTGCCATTAGGCCACTTGTTTTCCCTGACCATTTTCAGGTTCCTACCCTTTCCCCGAGGCAGTACCTAAGCACTTCTGGTCACACAAGGGGTAGTAACAGGACCCCGGCACCCCTGGGCAGTGCCAGCAGATCTTGACCCAAATTGGGCCCTGGAGACCCAAGCTAAAAGAAAAGAAACACCGAGGCCACAACCCTCCGGCACCAGGGAGTCGGGCTGCACGCTAAGGGAACAGGAGGAGCCCCGTTCCCAGCCCAACGCAGCGCCACATGGCTGTGGCTCTGGCTGAGGCTGCCCTCGGGTTTACACTGGGGGCCCCACTGGCGGGCCCCATACCGTGGCCGGCAGACATCCCGGCTCTTCACACAGACTGCGGAAAGTTTCTCAATGGTTTCCGGCTGCCTTCCTCACCAGAAGCGCCCTTATCTCCACCCTCTCAAGACGCTGGCCAGATTCAAAGAGCTCGAATCCCAGGACTACGTCTGTCCAGGCTTGCCTCAGTTTACCTATCTAGCCTAAAGCACTGAATGGCTCCTGGGCGAGGGTAGGGGACGAGGGACATGGAGAGAGAAGGAAGGAGGAGGTGGGTGGAAGGAAGTAGACAAAGGGGTCTGGGAGGGAAACGGGGATCTGGAGAGGTCGGGCCCGGCTTCAGTCTCCAACCCGGGTCGTGCGCCTCCCCTCCCCCGCGCGCCATCGGAGTCGCCCAGATAACGGGACCTCCCGGGAGGAGCATGCGCCGTGCACCCGGCCCAGCCGCGGAGGGGGAGCTGGGGCTCCCGGGAGGGGACGCGGGGCCCCGGGGGTGCAGCCGCGAGCGCGCAGGCCGGGATGCAGAGGCCCCAGGGCGGAGGGGACCTTTGTACCTGCAACGCGGGTGCTTCAGGACTCGGCCGTCCTCCCCCCATTCCCGCCCCTAACCCCCCACCCCCGACTCAGCAGAAGGAGGCCCCAGGCCGGAGGCGGCCCCTACCGTAGGCTCCGTCCTTCCGATCGTCCTCCATGGCCGCAGCGGGCGGGGAGGGGTGTCCCAGCCAGAGCGACCCCAGCCCGGACGGGCGGGCCGGAGGATCCCAGCTGCAGCGCCCCGCCCCGCCCCGGCCCCGCCCCCCCGCGACAGCCCCCGCGAGCCCCGCCAATGGGAGCGTTGCTGGGGCGGGGGCGGGGAAAGGGGCGGGGCCAAAAGCCTAGATGGGTGGAGCCAGTACCTTTGTTTCCAGTCTGGATTCTCAAAAGAATCTTTGGGATATGTGATGGACTGGTCCTTCATTTCTTTATCCAGCCATTTATTCATGTATTCATCAGATACTGAGCGCAGACCACCAGTGAGCAACTGTGCATGGCGCTTGCGCCCCGATGTCACTTGCACCCCAACTGTTATCGTGAAAAATGGGTAGAAATAGGTCCATCGGTAGGGCAGTGGATACACCAGGACTTAATAGCTGCCTGGCATGCGGTGGGTGAAAAGAATCTAGTCGCTCTGGGTAGTCATGCGTGCCTGTAATCACAGCTACTCTGGTGGCTGAAGCAGGAGGGTCTCCAGAGCCACCTGGGCAACATAGTAGAACCCAGTACAACAGAACAAATCCAAACATAAAAGATCCGTGGAAGAATGAAATCCGTTGAGTCATATAAATTAAAACTTCAGTGAACCCAGGACTCAATCTGGAGCCTGAGGCAAGAGGATCACCGTGAGTTTGAGGGCAGCATGGGCTCCACAGGGAATGAGTCCAAGCCCAAGCTGGACTTCATATGGAGAGCCCTTCTCCAAACAAAACCAGCTGGAGTCAATAAACTTCTAGCCATGGTCCATAAAACCTCAATGACAGGTGCACCTGGTGGCATGCACCTATAATCCCAGCACTTGGGAGACTGAGGCAGGAGAATACATAGGTGAAACCCAGTTTGGGCAATTTAGGGACTAAGTGAGATCTTGTCACAAAATAAATAAAAAGTCAAAAAGAACTGGGCGTGGAGCTCATGTGAAAATCCTGGTTTTGGTCCCCACTACCTAAATCCATCAATCCAGTAATCAATCAGTCTTTACTGAGGTGTCCCAATATACACACCAGAATAGCAGGACTAAAAAGACTGACCAAATAGATAAATAAATAAACAGACTGACCACAATGCCAAGTGTTGGCCAAGGCGTGGAGCTCCTGGGCATGTAAACTAACACAACCATTTGGGGAATGATGCATCCATTTCTCTATTTTTGCTTTTAGACAGGGTCTCACTTTATAGTCCAGGCTGGCCTTGAACTCATAGTAATCTTTCTGCTTCAGTCTCCTAAGTGTTGCACAGCACACCTGGCTGTCAGTTTACTGGGTAAAGTTAAAAGAGCACTGATAGACGATTTAAACATCCTCTTTGCAAATTTTTACTCAAAAAATAAAACCATAAAATTATTTTATAAAAGTAATTAAGCATGTACCAGCAGTTCAGGCTGGCCTTAAACATACTATGTAGCCTGGGCTGGCCTCAAACTCACAGCCATCCTCCTGCCTCAGCCTCCTGAGTGCTAAGATTACAAGTATGTGCCACCATACTTAGCTAAAAATAGAAATTTTGGTCCAGTGAGATAGCTCAGTGGACTAAGTGCCTGCTTTGGCAAGCACAGGGGCTAGGGTGTGATCCCCATCCCACACGCCTCCCCGGCCCCACCTCCAGGACACGCCAATCCGGGCATGGTGGCACACACCTGTAATCCCAGCGCTGGGGAGGCTAAAAACCAGAGAATCACTATGAGTCTGAGCTGCATAATGAGACCCTCTATCAAATACAGAAAATGAAATAAATAAGGAAATAATTTTAAAAGATTAAAGGAACATCTAAGGGTAATGGTACACGCCTATGATCCCAGCACTCAGATACAGAGGCAGGAGAATCTCCAGAGTGCCAGGCCAGACTGGGTTACATAGTGAGGCCCTGTTTAAAACAAACTCCAGAGCCGGGCGGGGTGGCGCATGCCTGTAATCCCAGCACTTGGGAGGCTGAGGCAGGAGGATTGTTGTGAGTTCGAGACCAGCCTGAGCTACAAAGTGAGTTTGAGGCCAGCCTGAACTGCGCAGTGAGACCCTGTGTCAAAAAGACAAAAAACAAAACTCCAGAGCAGGCGTGGTTGATCAACTTGTGGTGGTGGGGCAGAGAGCAGTGCTTTTCTTCGAGACGGAAGTGATGACAGGTGTGGTTTCCGGAGTACCGAAAAAGAATTGTGAAAAAAAAAAAAGAATTGTGGGTACACAGGTGGCTTCAGTGAGGGGACTTGACTCTACCCTTTTCAGTGTATACTACATTTAAAAATAGAAAAAATGTTAAAAGTTCCAGAAAGTGGAGCTCAGCCGTGAGTGCCTGCCTGCGCAGCTGGTAAAGGCCCTGGGTTCCACTCCCTTCACCGCAAACATAACAAAAGGAGGCAGTTGGCAGGTTAGCCTGAGGCTGAGTGTTTATAGAAAGCTTACAGGAAGCCTCAGGAAGGTATTGAATGCTGCATACTAAGTGGCTATAGATGTTTTCCTGTATGAAAAAGTGATACAGAGAGGTTGAGGAATTTATCCACAGTCACACAGCACTGAGATTGAACAAGGTCTTGAACATAGAGTCTGGTTTTTGTTTGAATTTTGTTTTGTTCTGTTTCTGAGACAAAACATCTCCCGTGCAATCCAGGCTGGCCTTGAACTCTGTGTGTTGTCCAGGTGGACCTCAAATTCTCAAAGAATCCTCCGGCCTCAACCTCTTGAACGCTGTCGTGACAGGTGTGGGGCCCCATGTCCATGGACCCTGGTCATAACACATCCTCAGCCCCAGCTAAGGCCTGCTAGACTTCCAATTAAAAAACAAACAAACAGCCGGGCGTGGTGGTGCGTGCCTGTAATCCCAGCACTCGGGAGGCTGAGGCAGGAGGATTGTTGTGAGTTCGAGACCAGCCTGAGCTACAAAGTGAGCTTAAGGCAGCCTGAACTGCATAGTAAGACCCTGTCTCAAAAAAAAAAAAAAAAGAAAAAAGAAAAAGAAAAAGACAAAAAAGAAAAAAAAACCACTATGTTTTATCTTATTCTATGTAGTTCAGACTGGTCTTGAAGTCACTATGGACCCCAGCCTAGCCTTGAACTCACAGTGTTTCTCCAGTCTCAGCCTCCCCAGTGTTGGGATTACAGGTGTGTGCCACTTTGCCTGGTCTGGGTGCCAGCTCTGACCTGTGGTGTGGGGCTCGAACCCCAATCCCTGTGCTTGCCTAGCCAGGTACTTAGTCCACTGAGCTGTCTTGCCAGCCCCCAGCTTATATTGTTGAATACAAGTAACAAGTTATTTGTTTATTAATCTTTTGTGCTTTTTTTTTTTTTTTAATTTTGTGTTTTGGTACCAGAAATCAAACCTAGGACCTTGCACTTGCCAGGCAGATGTTCCGCTGCTGAGCTGTATCCCCGACCCTGCTTTGAGACAGGCTTTTCCTACACCGTTCAGGCTGGCTTTGAACTCTCTAAGTCACCTCCCGTGCTTCAGTTTCTCCAGTCCTCGGGCCACGGGGGCACGTGCCACCACGCCAGGCCCCACATTATTATTGTCCTCTCATCCCACGTCATGGGAAAGTGAGACAGGAGGAGGAATTGAAAATCTTGGGGAGATGCGACCCGTGCAGGTGCAGCAGCTTGTAACAACAAACAGAAATCTGAACACCCGGGTGGTTACCTGTGAACCCAGACAGGTTCTTGCCCTTCCTTGTCTCCTTTCCCTTTTTTTCCCCCCTAAAACTCGAACTCAGGACCTTACATGTGCTAGGCAGGTGCTGTGTTGCTGAGCCATCTCCGGGGCCTCCTTCCTTCCTTCCTTCCTTCCTTCCTTCCTTTTCTCTCCTCCCCTCCCCTCCTCTCCTCTCCCCTCTCTTCTCCTCTCCTCCTTCGCTTCCCTTCCCTTCCCCTCCCCTC
>PVKA01020220.1:0-40752 GCA_004027165.1 Ctenomys sociabilis | reverse complement strand
TCTGGTCAAGCATTGGCCGTGACTCATCCACATGGATGACACAGACAAAGGAACTACAGAATAATGTACAGGACTACAAGATAAACCCTGAGAAGACTTCAATGACCATATAGGAAATATAAAGTTCATGTGTTGGTATATAAGTTTTGATCTACCTAGGTCTTAACCATCCAGCAGAAAAGTATAAAAGTATAAAAATTAAGTATACATCGTGAGCCCATAATATTAAGATGAGCTGTAAATGGATATGGTCGACAATTTCTTTGAATAACTCCCTATGGTTGCAGAATGCTAGACTGTGTTGGATTGTGATGTCGAGTTCAAGCACCTAAGGTAGTTGAATGTCAACGGAGTGCCCACTTTTGACAGGTGTAGACAAAGGAAGGGTTGTAGAAAGAAAAAATCATCCTGTGTGTGTATAGACAGTACAGTTGGGATAGATAACGCTGTGCTTCTACATAATTCTATGAGAGGCAAGATCTGCACTAATGGTGGTGGGACAGGATATTATGTCGGCTTTTACTGCTATGGTCATCCACTAGGTAAATAATCATTGAATCTTTGATATAATTCAGCTATATAAAAACCTGTAAATATAATATCATGTATGCACCTTGTACAATACCAAAACGTTATGAAAACAGTTTGCAATGTATTGTTTCATCGACTCTGTATGGTTATGGTGTTTGGAAACTGTCTGATTGACATTTGTATTTCAATAAAATAAAAATAAATGGAAAAAAAATAAATAAAAATAAAAATAAATAAATAAATAAAACAAATAATAATCTGTGTCAGTAGCTTAAAGCCTAAATGTATTTCACTGTATTGACAATTATTAATACTGTTTTTACTTGGTAAATATGTTAATTTAAACCACTTCGTATGTCTTAAATGTTAACATCTACTTAAAAGTAGACACTTTAAAACGTGTAGCTGCTAAGGCAGCGATCAAGTACACACGCATGTATGTGCGTGTGCGCTGAGTCCTTTAGGTCAGTCCTGAAGGTCACCTAACCCTGCGGCACAGTGTACGTGGGTGCAGAGCCAGCACTGGGGAGGTGGAGGGAGGAAGACTGGCACTTAAGGCCCTCCTTGGGCACATCAGTGACATAGTGAGACACTGAGGGAGGAAGACAGGAAGAGAGGGAGGGGAAGAGATGGAGGGGGAGACCAGGAAGGAGAGGGGGAGGGATGAAGGGACAGAGAGAGGAGACTGTGTGGGGGAGGGAGGGAGGGCACACACTCTGCCGGAGAGTCAGCTGCACCCTTCACTTATCTGCTCTCTGCGTGGAAGAAAGACCCAGTACTTTATTCTGAGGACCAAGGTTCTCAGCCAAAGCACACGTGAGTAAAGCAGCCTCCAGGCTCCATTCACTCCGCTTTCTGCTACGCCGCCACTGAGAGGAGGCACACTTAGCTCACGTGGTCCCTTATGTGAGGAGCAAAATACCACTTTTTCCCTTCTCCACACAGTGCCCTTGCCACTGCTTCTCAACAGGGCTCTGTCGGTGCACACCTGCGGAGACACACATGCCCTCCAGGGTGGCTGAATGAGCGCAGGTCACAGGTCTGAGTGCTCTCTGCAGAGATCACCACTGCCCCAACCCCTGCCACAGACGCTGCCTGGGATCTCAAGGCAGCCTGTCGGCAAGTTCTCCTGCACCGAGCACTGCGGGCCTGAAAGCAACCAACAGGCCAACAACTGGGTCAAAGAACACACTGGAAAGAGGCTCCTTTTCTAACCCTCCCCAAACACACACACACACACACACACACACACACACACACGCAGTTTCCAAGGGCCCAGAGGACACAGTGGGACAAGAAGCCTGAATAAGCAGAGAGAAGGATGCTCAGGCCACTACGCCCTCTGCTTCTAACTCCCTGCAGCCCACGGGCTCTCTGCAGTCCAGAGAGGTCCTTTGGGACAGCACTTCCTGCTCTCCACATGAATGGCGAGAGCTCTTGAGGCACAAGGGCTGGTGCCTGCCAACCTGCCAAGTGCTTGAGCCCCATGAAAGGGGCACTGAGTTGGTGACACAGCCTCCAGCCTGTCATGCATCCCATGGTTCTTGTACAATCCGGCGCTGTATCAAGCCCTCAACAGCAACCCTACATCTGTGTTTTATGTAGCAGTTCTAAGAGCTATTCAGGCCCTGCGGCAGCCAAGCCCTTTGCCAGCAAGCCAGGCCTTGACAACACTCTGTTCCGGAGTGGGGGAGTCCTGAGAAACCGTGACACAGCACAGACACTGCAGGATGTCAGGAGGAAATGACAGCCAAATACATCCAAAAGGCAACAGCCACACAGGCCATGCCGGGATCAGTTTCCACAAACGTACATGTTGTGAGATTCCAGGTTCAGGGTGGATGCCCTCCGAATGATGCAGGGGAAAAATGTGAAAGTACCTGGGACAAGTTCGTGTTCTCTGAAACCAAAGAATAAATTTTAGAAAAAAACGGAGATTATGAGCAGAATTTATTCATTGGGGGGAAAGAAAGCTCCTGTCCAAGAGTGGGACAGGAGGGGGGGGGTCCCCCATGTGGATTGTCCCCAGGAAACTGTCTCTTCCAGGGACTTTTATGGAGGGAAAACCATGTGGTGAGGCAGATCTAAGGTAGAGAAGAAGATGTGGGAACTTGTTAGGTGGGCATGAGGTGGGACAAAACTATGGTCAACCAATGAGATTATAAGCACCACTGCTAAGGTAAAATTGATTCAATCCAGTACCATATGGGAAGTGAGTCAAGTAGGAAGCAGGTCTAAATTCAGGACAGAGTCTCTTCCTGTTGAAGGTCAGGTTAGTGACTCATTTAGGCTCTTTTAAGGTGATTGATACCTATGTGGAACATCATTCCCTGATGCCCATCCTTAGGGAAGTATGTGGCTACATTTGTTTCCTCTTTTGTCTTGGGGTCTGGCCCACAGCAGGGAGTATGTCTTCCGTCTTCCATCTTGTCTCCTTGAGGGTCAGGCCCTGTCTGACTGCCTATAATACTTCTATCTAATTCAGCTACCTACAACACCGATATCATCCGTGTAACAAGCTCACTGAAAATCCAGAGTCGGACTTGTCCCAGGTATACCCAAAGGCAGACGCCTGACAGCCTGTAAGTCACGTTCACTTCATCTCACAATGATTTTCTAAAAACCTTCTCGTTTCTATGACAACCCTAATCAATTAACTTCTTGTAAACAACAAGGCATTTTTTTTTCTTTTTCTCTTCAAAGAAACCTGAATACTTCCCTTCAAGGAAAATAAGTACTGTCTCTTTCTTCAGGAAGCTACATTACACTGGAAACAGCGATAGATGACCTCCATATTTTGAAAACATTTGGAGATTTCTCAGAGAAAGGGCCCAGAACTGCCCTGAAGCCAACCTGTGAACAGTGTGTCAATTTGTAGCTGTGTTTCTGGAACATCTCTTCAGCTTCCTGCACAGAACTGTCCCTTTCCCACAGGCCTGGGGTCTTGCAGTCATATGTGGAGCCCCACACCAGGAAAGACACAGCGCTAACCCTGGTATCACTGAGTACACAGCCAGGGGCAGCCTCTTGGGACGGCTGTGGTCCCGAGTGCAACCACCTTGCCCACAAAGGAAATTTGACCTCTACTGGAACACAAAACTTGGGAGACATGTGGGCATGCATTACCCAGAGCTTGCCACTTATCCTTAAGGACAGGCCAAGAATAACCCAACCAAGATTAATAGAGGACACCAAACTCCAACTCTGTGTACAAGCCATGAGATCACTTGAGAAATACACCTAAGTGTATTAAATTCTGAACGTTCACTTCCTTGTTGTATAAAATGTCATTAACATGATTACTTCCAGCATATGCTGGGAATTTTCTAGATCTAGCCTCCCTTTTCTTCCATCCACATCTGAGCTTCTACCCCAAAGGCCTCTCCAAAGCAGAAAAAGAAAAGTAGGAACTTTCCTGTCAAGATACTGCCTGCGTCTGACAGCACAGGCCAACACGCTGCACATGCAGCTCTCCGTCGCGCACAGCTGGCCTCAGGCCACCTCTCCTGCCCCTCCTGGGTCCTGGAGGACACTTACTCACTCACTCACCTCTCACCTAGCTGTGCCACAGCAGGACTGCTGCGCCCTCTCAGCCTCAGCAAGCTGCTCACTGGCTCACACCCACCCTCGCCGTCCCTGTGAAGCACTCTCCTTGTCTCTCTCCATGTGGCCCCCTGCTCGCAGCCCTCAAGTCCAGGCACAGACACCACCAGTGCCGAGAGCTTCTCCCAAAAGAAATAAACCCTAAATGTCTCGAGACAGAACTGCCTCACTTTTGTGGTTTCAGCATGAAAACTTTGGGGGGGGGCATCTTTTATGAAAATGTTTAGATTTCATCAGAGAAGCCTTAGGAAAAATTGCAGACTGAGAGTCTATGGTGTGAGCTGTGACGATCCAACATGACACAGCTGCCCGAGGTCAATCAACAGGACCTCATCTCAGAGCAGGCAGTCACTGAACTGCGAGAAAGGGAGCACCCCGGAAAATACACACCTGGAAAATGAGCGACTTTACTGACCAATCTCTAGGAGGCCCACGGTGTGTTCTTTCCAATGTAATAATACCTTGAAATCAGCATGAATGGATAAACTGAGATTCAAATGAGTTGAAAAATTTGTATGAGTTCTTTTATTTTTTAATCTTTTATGTATTTGTTTGGTACAGAGTCTCACTACGCAGCTTAGACTAATAGTGATCATCCTGATTCAGCCTCCACAACACTGGGATTACAGGCATGCACCACCACACCTGGTTTTGGTGGCAGACACAGTGCACCCAGGATTCCGGGGCCAGCACAGCATGTGGTACTGAGGATCAAACCCAGGTCCTTGGGCTTGCCAGGCTGGCTCTTAGACCACTGAGCTATCTCCTCAGCTCCAGTATGAGTTCTTGATATGCAGCAAGGCCTGTCTGTACCGAGTGCATTCTGTCCCCACCCTCTGCAGTGTCTACTTGAGGCTGTACCTCAAGAGTCACAGCTGTGGTCCCTGTTCCTCACACAGGTTTCTGGCGATGGGTCACCGCAGCTATGCTGTGCCTGCATATGAAGGTGCCCAGTGACATGGACAGATGGGTTTACAGCCATCTGAAGCCCAAGAGAGCTATGCTCCCTCAGAGCAGGCAAGTCCCATCCACAAACACTTCTTCCAAGTGTCTGTCTGTTCTACTGTCACCTTTTGTACATTTGGTTCCATTCCGTAGGAAATTTTTTATTTGTCTACATAACAGTAACATTGCAGTAGGCTTATGGCATGATACAAACTATGACTGAGTTATTAAATATAGTCACATTTCTTAATCTCCTTTGTTGAGTTAAATGGAAAACATTCACTTCTGCAATATTGGCAGTTTTGGAGATGGTGGTTGTCTTCAAATGTGTTTTGGTCTTATGTTCACCTTGAAAAAAATTTTATTTTATCGAGGATGTTACTCAATGAGCACATGGCAATGTTCAACCATATTTTTCACACAGCAAATGTTAAACAAGGACCTGATTAAAAACTCGGAGAGTGTTAGTTCCAGAGAAGAATGCATGTACCACCACACACGGATGCACGAAGGGCTGTGAGCAAGCCGCCATCCTGGGATTCAGGATTAGCATGGCCTGAGGCTGGGCTCAGGGGGACCAAGGGGCCCATGCTATTTAGGGTCAAACAAGCAGTACTGTGTGTGCCGCACAGGTGCACGCACAGCAGAGCTGTGTCCCTCTCTAGACGCAAGCTCGGAGGCCTCATCTCAACACAAAGCCTGCATCCCACCCGGCTCTTACACAAGCTCGGACTGTGGTCATGGCCAGTGGGAGTGCTAGCCAGCCACGCTGGAAGAATTCTCAATCTGCTCTCCCACAGTGACAGCATTATTGTTCATCGCAGCCAGAAAACACACAAGACAGAAACACAAAGCACTGGAGTTATTTCTAATTGTCCCTTAATATCACCCCTACCTGGCCTCTAACTCCCAGGGAAGGTATGGGTTAAGGACCGACATATCAGCCCAGGCTGTCAGTCCATGCTAAGTGGCACAGTTCACCGTAAAACCAATCTTCCTCCCAAACTGAAGGACACAGTAAAGGCAGCTATAACACAGACCAGGTGCCACTGGACACACACGTCACCCGACACGCGCTGTCCGGTGCTTTCTTGAACCTAGTTAGACATCTGTGGTGCTTAAGAAAAGAGAAAAATAAAGGTGCTGCTCTCAATAAGGCAGCAGCAAGGCGGATCACCGAGAAGGCAGGAAGCCCTTGGTGTCAGGACAAACCACAGAGAGCGCAGAGCCTAGGTGTGCCTCGTCCACCCAGGCGGAGCCCAGCTGTGGCCTCAAAGGGTGTGTGTGTCCCACCGCACCGAAGGGGCCCACGGCTGGGCAGCAGTGGTGCCTGAATCAGAGGAGAAGACCTGGGCTCCCTGGCTTATTTAATATAAAAAAAATGGAACATCTTGACTTGAGGGATAAGCCTGCAAGTCATTATTTTGAAATAAAACAGAGTCCTGGCATGGTGGCGCATGCCTGTAATCCCAGTGCTGGGGAGGCTGAAAACAGGAGGATCACTATAAGTCTGAGCTGCATAGTGAGACCCTGTATAAAGTAAATAAATGAAAAAATAAAACAAAACATATTCTGGACAGTAAAAACCTAGCTATTAACTTGCAGATTTCTGGACTATGTATTGCAATACAGAAAATAAATTATATGACTCAGGTGAACTTGCAAGTGTTAGAAGCTTAGAATAAATCCTGTAAATATTGCACACAAAGCAGCACATAGTAGAGAGGTCCTGGACATCGCAGAAGTTAAAAGAACTTGAGAGTAAGGGTTATGGCACTATAGTTCATTGGAATTCGTTTTGAATTTTGTAAGTCCTGATCAATTCTGATCAGTTAAATACCCATCCCTACCAGACGCGCCATTACTACACCAGCTACACGGCAGCCCCTCCACCAGAGAAACCCAAGTAAGTCTAAGAAATCATTCAAAACACTGAGTTTTGTTCCATAGTGACCAAAAAAAAAAAGAAAAGAAATCTTGGTTAACTTCAGATAACATAAATATAATGTTGATTCTATTCCACATTCATTAGATTAAGTAGAATAACAAATATATATGTAATTAACTAATAAAGACAGAAAAAGACAAAATAAACCCAAATATCTAAAAGTTTGAGCCCAATATTGTGCTGTACATTTTGATTACTGAGAAAATTCTCAGTCCATCCCATTTTTATGCTCAGCCACAGGCACAGCTTCTGCCTACCATCAGAAATGCTCAGCTAATTGAAGGCGAACACCCGTCAGCCTTTCTTCAGTCTAACGTTCTCCCAACTGAGCTATCTCGGCTCTTCCTCCGTCAGCCTTTCTGCACAGCCCTTTGTGCACTAGTGTTTGGAGCCTGTGCCCCACTGCTGTACGTATTTTGCTTTCATCTTTTCATGGGCCATTTTCTCTTCCAACCCACTGCACAAGGGCAGTCGGAGGCAGAAGGCCTGGGCTCGGCGATGGCACGTGCTTACCTGCAGGCCCTCAATGGCTAAGCGCAGCATGCTCGGTGTGAGCTTGGAGGCTTGCTTGAACGTGAAGTTACTCCAGTCTATGATCAAGACAAACCCATTGACTTGAAGCTCGGGATCTTCAATCATGGCTTCTAAAGAAAGTAAGATAGCGCGCAGGATATCCACCAGTGTGTACCTGACAGCAACAGAAAAGCACTGAGTCAAACCCGACAGCCACTTGTCTGCAGACTTTAGACTTTCAGCACAAATCTTTCCAAAAGCCTCAGGAATCTTAAGTTCTTTAAGCAGTTTCCTTTTAGCCTGGTATGCTGGCACGCACCTGTAATCCCAGCCCTGGAAGGCTGAGGCAGGAGGACCTCTGCAGGGTTGAGACCAGCTTGGGCTGCAAAATGAGCTCAAGGATAGCCTGAGCTACAGAGTGAGACCCTATCTCAGAAAGACAAAGCAAAACAAAACAAAACAAAACAAAACAAAGTCCCTCTATATTATTCTGGGGACATGCTAGGATATTACATAAATCACACCCAAATAACAATGATTTGAAAATTTTACTGTTTTATACTTCATAGCTATTTTAATTTCCTCCAGGGCTTTCTGCAGTTCTCTAAAATTTTGTCCCAAATGTTTCCCAAAGTAAGCATGGTAAGAGTGCCCACAGTACTCCTGTCACTTCTGTTCTCGTAGGGTTGACCCTCAGTGTGCCAGCCATCTGCATTTGTTGATTCAACATAGAAT
Source organism: Ctenomys sociabilis (assembly GCA_004027165.1). Taxonomy (NCBI): domain Eukaryota; kingdom Metazoa; phylum Chordata; class Mammalia; order Rodentia; family Ctenomyidae; genus Ctenomys; species Ctenomys sociabilis. Next base: position 32,477 of record PVKA01020220.1, on the reverse strand, counting down.
TAAAATTTCTTTCCATTTTCTAAGACAAGGCCTCATTACATAGCTCAGACTGGCCACAGCTCTCACCAACCTTCCTACCTCAGCCGGGATTACAAGTGTGAGTGCCGGGATTACAAGTGTCCCCACCATTTCCTGCTGAAAAATTACTTAAAACTGGAATATTAGCATCTGCTAATTTTTGAAGTGGCCAGTATGTCCACCAACAGATGAATGCATAAAGAAAATGCGGCACTTCCACACCATGGAGTCCTGCATAAGCTAGAATACTTGAGTCCTGTGTAGAAAAACCAACACAGCTTGAGATCGCAGACATGCACTGAGCAGGCACAGATGTTTCTTCTGGTCCAGGTAATAAAGTTTATGTAAGGCTATATGCCCCCCATCTCCATTGTACTAGGTATAAGGAATCAGTAGACCACTTAACTGGGGATGAGCGACCGCATTCAGCACACCACATGCATACATTCTATGGCACTGTACAGATGGACTGGGGATGACACGCTGAGGAGACCCACAGCCAGCTGGATTTGAAAACTTGAGCACGAAGCCTGCAAGTCTCATGGACAAACAAAAGCACTGAAGGGACAGCTGGGAAGGAAAGCGTCAGCAGACATCATTTGCTTCTGCTGAGTCTGCACCAGGGAGGAGGAGGGAAGGCGAGTGGGCAAAAAGAGAAGGCCACCGTAAGGACAGACTGCAAGCCTGCCCTCCAGGAGAACGCTGCTCACTCCAAACTAGGGTGGGATCTTTAATTTCCCTGTGCTGCCCAAAAGCACAGCTCTTGACACATTTAGGGTGCCAGCTCCTGAAACGTGGCAGAACTGGAGGGTCATGGGCCCCAGCTGAACAGGAAGACACTGCCTCCAGGAGGACAGCAGAAGAGCAGCAGGAGCCAACCAAAGGCACTGCAGAGGCGAACCCATGCAGAGCGGGCATCTGAGCAGGCGTGGGCCCTAAAACCAAGGCACGAGTGAAGAAGGATGCACAGGCCCATGTCACGGCCTGGGGAAACTAAGATCTTCCATAAAATCAATTGCACATTAACCCTAAAATCTTCAGGAGATGAATGGATGTGTGGGGTTTTAAACATGATCTGTTTTGTTGAGAAACATGCAATGCACTCTGCAGGAGACACCAAATAAAATACATAGAAAAATAGATTCTAAACTCAGGAGAAAACAACACTGAAAATTCTGGAACCCAAAGTGTTCACAGCCTGTGATCTAGGAGATGGAGGGTGTAATGTGGCTGGCACTGAGAGAAATATCAGGCAATTATTCTAAAACAGAAGCTCTAGCAAACAGCAGCATTTTGATAGAATTCAACAAATTGATGGAGGATGCTAACAATTTCAATTTCTATACAGCCTATAATTTAAGATTTTTGTCTTGAAGGTTTCAAATGATGTCTAGAAAAAGCTAGAGACCTAGACTCAGGGTGAGATGGGGTGGGAAGAAGCTGGGCTCGGAGTGAAATGCCTGCGAGTTAGTAGGGGTGTCGGGCTCACACCAGAGACAGTGAGCCATGGAGTGGAAAGATGGCCTATGTCCTGGGAAACAGACTTTTGGCAGCTGCCCCCCCACACCTCAAAGTGCACCTGTTTTCCCCAAATGACTCGAGTTTTCCTAGCTGATGACGCAGTGGTAATGTACTGGGCGTGAACGCCACACTCGGTCGCTTCCAAGGTTCCGCTGTTATGAGTTCTGCCGCCACACACAAGGCTGTGCTTGCATTGCTACTATTTACTGCCTTTCGTCTTTTAGCAAGATTCCCAGAGTGAGTAGCTAGGATGGATGGAGCTTCTAGTTTTTGTTTTTTGAGGAATCTCCGTACTGATCCCTATGTCTAAGACAGGGGACTAATATCTAGAATACATGAAGAACTCAAAAATGTTAGACCACCTAAAATAAAAGATCCACCAAAAGTGGAAAGTGAAATGAACAGACGTGTCTCGAAAGAAGTACCTAAGTACACGAAGAAATGTGCAGCGTCACGGGCCATTTGAGAAGTGAAAATTAACACAGCACTGAGATTACATCTTATTTCAGAAAAAATGATCAAATCAAGAAATCAGATAAGGACAAGCCGGGCGTGGTGGCGCAGGCCTGTAATCCCAGCACTTGGGAGGCTGAGGCAGGAGGATTGTTGTGAGTTCGAGACCAGCCTGAGCTACAAAGTGAGTTTAAGGCCAGCCTGAGCTGCATAGTGAGACCCTGCCTCAAAAAGACAGGAAAAAAAAAAAGAAATCAGATAAGGACAAATGCTGGCAGGGCTGTGGGGAGAGGAACCCTTCTGCCCATCAGAGGGAGTGGGCAATGATTAGCACAGCCACTGTGGAGATCAGTACAGTACTGCGATTCCTCAAAAAACTGAAACTAGAAACTTCGTTTGGCCTAGATGCTCCCATTCTAGGGATCCTCCTAAAAGAGTTGAAGACACCGTATTCCAGTACTCCACGTACCCGATGTGTGTAGCAGCATATAGCAAAATGTTGGAAGTGGCCAGTATGTCCACCAACAGATGAATGCATAAAGAAAATGCGGCCCTTCCACACCATGGAGTACTGCATAAGCTAGAATACTCGAGTCCTGTGTAGAAAAACCAACACACCTCGAGATCGCAGTGTTACAAGAAATAAACCAGACGTGCAAGCACAAACATCATATGGTTTCTCTAGAAGACAAACTCAAGGTATAAATAAATTGAAGAGCAAAAATAAGGGTGATAAAAAGGGGGAAAACATGGGGATGGATCTAAGATGGAAGACAGGAGGAGAATGGTATGAAAAAGAACACACAGGGGTCAACTCTCCATGGGGGAAGGGAGGGAACCACTATCTTCTACAAGCGTGTACTAATTAAAAAAAAAAAAACTTTTAAACTTAAATAATATAAAAACTAAAAGTAAATAAACTGAGCTCTTCAGAAAGCATATACAATTTAAATTTTAAGGACTAATTACAGGTTCAATATTTGAGGGGACAAAATAATATCATATAATATATAATATATTTTCGTTAAGATCTAACACCTTTTTTTTAATGTGCTTGGTACAGAGTCTCACTAGGCAGCTCAGACTCATGGTGATCCTCCTGTTTTCAGCATCCCCAGCACTGGGATCACAGGTGTGCACAACCACACCTGGTCTCAGTGCCCAGCTCAGTGTGCCCAGGATGGGGCCAGCATGGCATGTGATGCCAGAGATTGAACCCAGGTCCCTGCACTTGCCTAAGCAGATGCTTAGTCTGCTGAGCCATCTCACCTGCTAATTAAAAAAGAGAAATATTTAGAGGCAAATGGAAACAATGTAGTAGTTCAAAAAGGAAAGAGAAATTAATGGTGGAACTTCAAGTGACTTCCAACCTGGTCAAGGCCTCACTACCCCAACAGGAAGATCAAAATTTGGTACCTAATCCTCTTCAGCATTCCAGCATTAACCAAGAACAGGAGATCTCAGGACACAGTCTCTGCCCTGCCCTCGGATCCCCAGGGAGCCCTGAGGTGAGTACGCTGGGGGAGGCCCTTTGTCTGCAAGGAGCAGGAACTGCCCCTCTCACTCTAGCTCAGTGTTGGAGCCTGGGGCAGCTACCTCACAGAGCCAAAAGGGTCTTCCTAGTGAACGAAAGTGCATACCTCCAGGGACATGGCAAATGTTCAGCAGAAGTTGGAATACACTGTGTAGCGCACTGGGCAAGATACAGTCAGAACTGAACATGATTTCCCTGAAGTGTTAATGATAAGCCTTAGGATAGACCATCATGACTGTAAAAAGCAATGATCAAGAGATTGTTTAGGCCATCTAGATAGTGTATGGGCCTTTTTATAGCCCTTGGGACATTGCATCCAAAGACATTTCCTGAGTATGCAAAAGAATAAAACATTCTGTGGGGCTTTATTATCTATTTGGCATTAAATGTGTGAAAAATGCATGGTGAATGTCCCTATTGTCACCTCACACTTGGTCCCCACACACTTAACATAATGTCCTAATGCAGTGCTATGACCCGATGCCTATGAACCTACGGAGACAGGAAATCAGGAACGGGAAGCCGCTGCTTCTGAGTAAGACCAGAGGGCTTAATAAAAACCAACTCCCTGTCTGACACTGACAAAAATATCATGGTAAAAAATAAAAATCAGCAAGTTCCACCTCAGAACGCTTCTTCACTATGCAGATGATTTGCTCTCATGTTATTTATGAGAACACCAAAGAGCACTAATAACACAACACCTCAAAATGAACCCTGAATCTGAAATCCGCTTCAGAAGCACTGGATATTTCCATGTGGTGAAAATCAGTCATGCACCAGGAAGGGCTAAAAACAAGAGATGATTTTTGTAAGGAACATCCTTGAAGTACAGTTCTCCTCCTGTCAAAATCTAGAGAAAAATGTCCATGCGCCCCTTTACATCAAAGCAAGCGAAGCAGGTCCCCGGATCAACAAGGAAAGAAAGCAGGTTTCAAGAACAAATTGAATGATTTTTTAAAATTTTAATATCTTGCTCCCAGATGAGAACTCAATGACCTTTATAGCAATCATTTTACTTATACATGTGAGAAAAGAAATACAAAGGCTCCCTTGCAAAAGGCATGTGAAGAGCAGGTCGACACCACTCGCGCCTCAGCCCGGGCCTGTGCTGCCCCGTGTGCCACATGGCCACCACTAGCAGCCCAGCAGGCTATTCCGCAGATGACCGTCATCAGCCCAGCTCTGGCCAAGAGAGCTCTGCAGAACATCTTGCGAAGGCAGAAGCATCTACAAATCTACCTCTCCAAGAATGGTCTCATTATTCTGCTCTTTTAAATTAGCTTAGTTTGTATTCTACATCGTTGTGAAAGAGTTCCCATGTGCTACGGATCCCTGCACTGTGCACGTTCCCCTGGAGACACCCTTCCCTCGTAGGCCAAAAGAGAGCCTGAAATAATACCAACACACACTGCAGCTATCCGCCGACCGCACTACCCAAAATAACCACCGCGAAAACTTGAATTTGTGGAGAGAATTATGCACGACATGTAGTAAGAAAAATCATGACACTAACAAAAGATTTTGCAGCTGACACCAGACAGCACAGACCACTGCTCTTGGAAAGAAATCAAAACTGCTACATTAAAAAAACAAAAGTGGAAAGCCTCTGCCACTCTATTACTCCTCATTACTCACCATGTAATCAGGAGGAAAATACCTAATCCCTGCCCAAGTATTTCAGTTATAAAATCTGTCTGCCTTGCTCAGTCGGCTACATGTTCATGAATTAAGAATCTGGGGCATTTTCGTCTTAATTTATCAATGTCGTTTTAATATAAAACTCACAGATGTGGCAAATACAAATCAATGAGGATGCTTAGCTACTTTTGTAACCTCAGTGTTCCCTGGCACCCTGAAGAAGTCACTGAACCCTAGGATCCTGCATTTCCTCTTCATACACTGCAGGTGCTAACAGCGCCTTTGCAGAATGGAATGCAAAGCACCTAGCCTAGCCCTTCCATGCAAAAGTCTTTAAATGTTCACACCAATGATTCATGATCGCTGCACTTGGGAATTTCCTTCTCCGATCATGGCATTTTCTAAACTTGCTTTTGTACTTTTAAGCCATGTGCTCTTAACTTCACAGAACTGAGGGGAGAGACATAATGAAATAAAGGACTGAAGCATTTGGCAGCACCTTTCACGTAACAGATCCAGTAGGGAGCGCACGCGGTGCAGGGGCTGCTGCGGGAGCACCAGGCCCTGTGCTCACCAGCTCTTCTCTGTGCTCCGCTGCTGCCCAGCTGCCCAGCGGCAGAACCAGCCTTGGGGGCTGCTCTCTTCGAGCTGGACCTAGGGTGCCTGAGTCAGATCCTCATCCTGTTGGCCTTACGCTGGCAAATGTTCCAGCCACATGATCAAAGCAAGTGTCACTCATAAGCAACATCCTCCTCTTTCCAGTTGGCATGGAAACATCAGCCCTGTGGGAACTCATCACCACAGATAACACAATTATTTTCTGCTAGTGTAACTGCCTTCCCACCCCATCTTCCTTACAGGACAGGTTGCATGTCCCACAGGTGAACGATCTTTTCTGGACATGCCTCTTCCTTCTCCTTTTACATTTATTTACTAAGCCCGGCTCTCCTTTCATTTATGAATTCATGTCTTTGCTGAACACCTCTTCCTTTCTGTTAGGGTCTCAGCTTTGTGGCCTGTGTCTCACCACTTCTCTTTCTCTGTCTCTCCTCTTTCTCTTCCTAAAATCTCACCTTCCCCTAATATGAGATTAACCTACACATAGCACTCTTCCTCCATGGCTCCTCCAAAACTCCAGCCTTCTCCCCATAATCCCATCTGTTCCCTTGCACACCCACACCCAAGCTTGCCAAGCCACACAGACCTTGCCCTGACTCAGTCCACCAAGCCGATGCATCCCTCTGTATTTCCTCTGCTTCAGACTATGTAGGACCTGCTCCTCCACACCCTGCCTTCTCTGGACTCCTGCAGCCGGCTCTGCTCATTGAGGCTGCCCACATCTAGCGGACCCAAGTGCGCTCTCCACCTCTGAACCAGCATATGAAGGCATCAGTGTGTCCTATGTAATGTGGACTCCTAACTTAAGATCTGCCCTTTGCCTCCAACTCCACTTTCTGTCCTCAGTGCCCAGCATGCAATCGGCACACTGTGAGTGGACAATAGCACACGTTGAAAGCAAACTTACTCCTGAGGGTGCAGACCACAATGGCTCCCTGCCTCTGATAAAGAGCACCAACGTGCCCCTCAGGTACCCTCTTCTCCATATACCATCACTCACTCTAGGCTTCCCTGTAAACCAAAAGCCCACCCAAAACACCTGCACAGAGAGAACCACAGCACCTCATGCGGCAGGGTGTAGTGGTTGTTCCCTGCCTGCAGCCAAGAGCCCCCTTGCTGCATTTTATAAAGAAGCCAATTGTACAAAATGAATTCTAAAACACATTCCCGAAACCTTCGGCAATGTCAAGGAACTTTCTTCTCCTGCCTCTGGCCATGTAAGTTTTAGTGGCCTCCTGACCTGTGTGTGGTTCTCTCTTGGAGTTCACAGCTGCTCCCCCTCAAAGCACAGCTCACAGTCCATGCAGAGATCCATGGAGGTCACACATGGGCCAAGGTGGGGAATCTGGAAACCTTCTACTTTCCAAGGTGGGGAATCTGGAAACCTGGCATCTTCCTGAGCAGCCCAACAGCCAACAGTTCCGTTTACCACTAAATCAATCAGATGCCATTAACTTCTTCATTACAGCTACCCAGCCTCTCAGTTTTCATTAAACAGCATTTCCCAGTATCAAAAATACTTCCTGCTGGTCAAGGCCTGGGGAGGGAAGCAGGTGCAGAATCATCCTGACTAAGGAACACCTCAGTGTTTGGTACTAAAGCTGGTGAACCCATGCAAGGGTGCTACATTGCCTGTGGGAAGAACAGCCACACCTCTATCTGTGTAATAGGTTAGGACTTCCAGTACAATTTTAAATGCATTATCTTAATCTCAAAACACTGGCGAAGGTGTCTGAGCTGGTTTTATCCCTATTTTCTTTTCTGAAGGAAGAAACAGATTCCCAGAGAATTTAAACACTTTACCCAAAAGCACATGGGAACAAAGTGGAAAATCCTAGTGAGAAGTCAAGGTGTTCAGGAAATTCGTGGGGTCAGTGCTCTTTCAGTCCTGGTAGTGCATCACGCCCAGCAAAGAGGCTGATGCATCTCACTGACAGAACACGCTCATGGGAAGCTAGGAGGCCAGGAAGTCGAACCCAGCACCCCCTGGGTCTTGCACCAGGGCCTCCCCACCCGCACCAGGGGGCTCCAGTGAAGGAGAAGCACTCAGGCATTCCCTGGGGTCAGGAAGTCAGCTCTGAGTCTCACCTGTCCAGCCTCCAGCCCTGAGCGAATTGCTGCCTGAGCTGCACGACCTGCACCACTGAGGGAAGTGTGAGTGAGGACAAGAGAGGCCTGAAACCTCCCAGTGAAAAGTCAAAAGGGGGCCATGCCAAGTGTGCACCTATTGCTACCCCCCAAAAAATGAAGCTAAATTAAATTTTAAAAGAATTGTGCTGGAGAAATCCAACTGCACACCTGGGAGCCAATCATTCCAGAACAGCTATTCTAAATCAGTTAGCAGTCTCTGCCCTCAAGGAAATTTGTGCTTGCACCCTAGGATCTTGTCCCTAATGATCTAGATTTTCACATTTAATCAAGACTTTTGAAATCGTTAATGGATTTTTTAATTATCAGAGCTCCTTTTTGATATAATTATCTTTACCTCTCTTCCCCTTGGTTTAGACTGGCAGCTGTCTATGCATGGAAGGAAGGGACTCGCAGCCCTCCTAGCCGTGTGGTCGGGGCATGGGGCTTCTCTGTGGTGACTCAGGCTGCAGAAGTGACTCAAAATGAAGGAGTAAATGAAATGGAACAAGACCGAGGCCCTGCCATCCACACTGGTGACGCACTCCCTGTGCACACCGAGGAGCTTCTGGTGCCAGAACTCCTAGGGCTGGCCAGCGGGTCCAAGCGGCATCTGCCCGTGAGCTCTCTGGTAGGTACTTCGCTATTCATAGTTTTTCTTCCTAGAGAGGCTGAATGGCACAATGCACATACTGTGGTCCTTGTTTGCTCCAGAACCTGCTAAATTTCAGGTACATAGTAAATACTTAACTGAAGTCAGCTTTTTAAAATTCAATATGAATGAAATATTAGTTGTTCAGTTTGCCATTGGACCCCACAGCCATCCAACATACAGGGGCATCTTTTCCCTCACAAACTTGCTCATTATAGCAGTGAAATACATGCTGTAAGGCTCCGTCCTTGAGGCCAGTTCCAGAACGAGCCGAGCGGCATGAGCCATCAGTGCATCACCCCTTCTAAAGCTTCAGCCCAGAGACCCCGTGTCCATTTTCACACCCCAAAGACAGCACTCCACAGCTGCTCTGGTAAGAGCTCCTTGTGTGCCAAAGTCCACTGTCTTCTAGCAACCATTAAGGGGATTCTAGATAAGCACTGCTCACTACGTTTCTGTATCTAAAATTAGTTCACAAGTTTAATGAAGCCGACAAAAGTGAAACCCTACCAGCGACTAACTGATGACTTACAGGCCAACGCTCAGCCTGCCTAGCAGCCTCAGGCATCAGCTGATGCCACTTCTCTCAGGAATACTCCGCGTAATTATGCACCAGTGGTTTCAACTTCTCAATGCCGGTTCCCACGCGTGCCCTGAGATCTGCAGAACCCCCTTTCCTCAAACAGTGGACAGTGTTCCACCATCTCCCTGATGAGGTCTGCTGGGTGACACATAGATTTCCACCCAGTCCCGTGCAGGACACTGTCCCTTGGGAAGGAACGAGGCCTAGACACTGGAGGGCCACCAGGTGCTCCTAACACAGGGTGCACCACTGACCATTCCTAACTTTTCTGCTTCCTTCTGCTCTAACAGGAGATAAAATCACGTGACTCTCTTCCAGGAGTAGCCTATTTGATGAAGGGAACAGAGCCTCAGGGCTAGTTCCGTTCCTTTCTTAAAGAACCTCAGGCCACGGTGAATTCACATCAGCAGTTCAGAGCTTTACTCTCTGAAGATTTGTTAAAAAATGGGTCCATTGGGGCTGGGGAGATGGTTCAGTGCTATAAGCACTTCCCTTGCAAGCGCAAGGGCCTGAGTTCAATCCTCGATTCTGCCAAAAAATAAATAAAAATAAATAAATAAATAAAACATGGGTCCATTGCAAGAAGTACGATTTTTACCTTAGTCTTCCAGATGACCTTGCCTTGTAAGAGGTTTTTTTTTTTTTTTTTTTTTTTTTGAGACAGGGTCTTACTATGCAGTTCAGGCTGGCCTTAAGCTCACTTTGTAGCAGCTCAGGCTGGTCTCGAACTCACAACAATCCTCCTGCCTCAGCCTCCCAAGTGCTGGGATTACAGGCATGTGCCACCACACCCAATTCTCCATCATAATCTGAATGCAACCCACACTACATTTCACTAACACAGGCCATCTCCCACACTACTACTTTCAATCTCTTGAGGAGCACAGAAAATTATCTCACAAATTTACAATGGGAGGAAGCATGCAACAGAGAAATTCTTCTATGCAAAGTTCCTTTCTAAAACTTTGCATAATTCTTAACTCAAACATTTTCATCTATTTCAGGTGCTTTTATAACATCCTTTTGTTGCACACATTAATTCTTTCGAGGAGCCTTACAATTGCTTTCAAAATTCATAAACTCTTGTTTTCCTTTTGTACACAGAAGGTTGGAAATAACTTCGTTGTTCCCCAAATAATAGCGAGCATTTCCTACTACATTTCTAGAATTTGCCTGTGTGATCTTCACAAGTCCTACCTCCTGTTTCCTGAAAGCAACACTTTTTTTCACAAAGGAAGTGGTTCAACTCAAGGAACTCAAGAACTGTAGACAGAATTCTGTGCAGACATGCAATTTTCTGGAGACCCAAACGGTTTGGGCCTACCAAGATGAGGGCAAGAAGGTTAATGAGAACCCTGGCAGGATGCAGAGGAGAAAAAGGGAACGATGTTACATATGGCACAGCACCTGACAGAGCTGTGACAGCAGGTAACTATGAGTGATGGAGATAGAAACTGCCACAAGCCCAAGACTTCCAGGAGAAGAATGGGGCTTGGGGTGAAAACTGCAGCAATAGCTGAAGAAGCAGACGTCCTTCCAGCTTCCGGGCAAAAGTCAACACAACGCTTACGCTCATCTTCTGGAGGTACCTACAACTGCAGATTCCAGGATGGCAGAACTGCTCCCTGCCATTTGCATCTGGGACATGTGACTTTGGGGATGTTAGGGTTCATTTACTGTGTCTATCTGAGGTGTTTAGAAGCCTAACTAAGTAATTCAGCAGCTCTGCACCCTAAGGTGTAGAGAACATGCCTTAGGGTAGCTGTTTACACCCCAAGATGTTGTGAGGGTTGATTTATTGAGTCAGTTTGAGAAGTTTAACCAGTGCCTCAGCACCGGGTCAGGGTTCTCACTTTGCAAACATGCCAAGCAGGTCACGAGAAGAACAACGAGATGGTATGAGTGCTAGACCTACCCAGGGGCAGGTAATCGGCATTCAGCATAAGGAAAGAATGGGGACTCACTCCCTGCTTTTGCTCATATTGTTTTGCTGTCTTTGGCAACCATGCTTCAGAACCAGCTGATTATAGACTGAAATCTCTACAAGCTGAACTAAATAAACCTTCCCTTCCTTAATTTTTGGGGTGTGTATTTTGTCTTAGTGACTAGAGAAAAGTAAGACAGGATGAAGGTGAATAGGGAGAGGAGAAACTTTTTTTAAGAATATAAGAGTTAAAAGAAACTGAAATTTAGACCAATTATACAATACTTATATTCATTTTTACCTTGTAGTACTACAAATTCTTGCTTATACCTGTTCTGTTCGAACCAAACAATTAACTGATATTAAACTATAGCTACTGATAGTATATTTGTATAAAGAACAGCTTTTTAATTTTAAATGCACGATATCTTTGTGCTTATAATTGTGTGAAGTTTTAATTTAAAAAACTCCACAAACCAACTAATGAATCTCTTCCCATTATAATTTGAAGAGAAGGATTTTGATTACTAATACCATGTGTTTATATAAATACATGACAAAACTAAAATATTTTTCTCTTAGTATATCCAGGAAATGACTGTCCCACATACATCAGAACTGTAAGTGATTTTCATCTCGACTGAGTTTATAAATCAATGCAAATACTGCAGAATGAAATGGAATAATCTTTCCAAATAAAATTTTCCTAATATGTATAATGGAATTCAAGATATATATAAGTGTATACTTTCCACAGTTCTCATATCAATATATTCAAGAAAATAAGTAAATGCCCCATCTAACCCACACAGGAACATTATGTTGTTTTGCAAATAAATGTTTTCAGTTTTAATACACAATCATTATTTTGTTTAATTAGAGAACATATGTAGCAGATAAAAATAAAGTCTTCTTAAAAAAGAAAAAGAGGCAGTTAAAGAGAGTTCTTTCAAGTTTGGCACCTCATAAAAAGTAGAGTGAGAAGGTTCCTACAACCACCTGAAGTAAGGAAACCTCTTTCCCTTCTAGTGTTAATTCTCATTGTTAAAGGCTTTATGGTTTTTCAGGTAACAGTTGGTTCTGTGTTTACCTAAAAAAAACAGATCAGAGGAGCTCTCTATAAAGGGAAAGTTGTCAGCTAAAAAAATATTTAAAAATACTCATTTAGATTCTCACCTCCAAGAAACTCAGAATACTGCCCAGAAACATATAAGATCTGTAAAATCTCTCAGTAACTATAAAAGTCATTTGCAAGCAAAAATCATTTGCAATTCCTCCACAAAATGACCCAGATGCATCCACAGTTACCATTCACAGAACTAAAAATACATCAATGTTTTAAGAAACAGCTCTTTATGACTCTTCGCTACGGGTAACATTTTTAGGTCCCATGATACACATTTAACTTTGAACCTAACTGATGCCTTCTCCCCTCAGAGCTTTTTACAGTTTCTTACATTTTTCAGCCTGAGAAAATGATTCTGATTGAAGAATTAGAAGAGGCACAGTCCAGGTCTCGCTGTAAGGACTCAGAGGAAGAGAGACTGGGATGGCCCCTGCTCCTCAGCAACCATGCTGCAGAGCCCACCTGCCCTCTGCCTGAGCTTTCAACTTCCTCAAGATGAAAAATCACAGCTGACAGGAAACACCTTCTTCAGGTCGGTGACAGCAGAGAACAAACTCACCAGTCAGCCTTTGTTTTCAGCGTGGAGAGGCATGCTCTGTGACGGAGGGGACAGCTCTTCCTTTTCACTGAAGTGACACGCGTCGCAGTATGCCTTCATCTACACCACACGGAACAGAAAAGCTCCCACACACCTAGACTACCCGCTTGTGTCTCAGCGCCCTCGCTTTTCTTTGAAGAGCGTCTTGGGGACAATAAGGAGCATGAGGCTAGTTTAAGAATCTCTCTAGAAAATGGAAAACTTGTCTCCATTCTCTCCTAGCTTTCCTCAGGCTGAAACTCAACAGCAGGTGAAAATGTGGAAGCTTTATTTAGATGTTAAGCAATTTACATCTCAGCATAATAATACGGTTCAGGAAGCACTTAAAGATGCAATGAAAACTGGGTATTAGGGAAGGAGGAGTTTTAAAAGCAAAAATAAAAGCCCTGTCTTCTTCTCAGGGTGCTGCCACTCACTCACTTAGTCCCAGCTTTCCCCCCCTCCCAGCGAGATAAACACAGAGCTGCAAGACTGTGCCATTCTTTAGGGTAAGTTCTGGAAAATGGGCGAGTAAAAGGATTGTTAGTGCAAGTCTGGGTTGAGGACTTACCTGCTTTGATCCCAGTTGGCAGCAAAAAGGACAAGGATCTTCCTGCCGAAGTGGTCCAGATTGGCCAGGCCCCCGGGGAAGCCGTCCTTCAAGGCCTGCTTGATGCCTGGGTCTGTGGCCTTGAAGCTTTTGAACATGTCCAGGTTCTGCTGCCGGTACTCAAAGTACTGGGCCAAGAGGCGGAAGGCCTCGAAGTGATGGAACTTCCTGGCCCGCAAGAAGCGCAGGATGAACGCGTCGTCCGTGCGCAGGAAGCCGATGTCCGGCCTGGTGATGACCATGTCCCTCACCTCCTGGATGTCCTGGTGCAGGGTGTCAGGGTTCTCGTTCAGCTCTAGGCGAGCCTTCTCCAGTGTCTCGGGAGACAGGCCAGCCTGTAAGTGAGTCATTGTTCCGCGGGCCGGCGTATTGCTTGGAAGCTGGGCTCAGTGTCCCACGCAACCCGCCTGGCCACCTCTACCCCGGGGGCTCCCGGGCCTGGCAGCCGCGCCGCCGGCTTCCTCTCCTTCACAGGAAATGATCTCCTCGCGTCCAATCAAGGACCCTGTTGCTCCCGCTCCCCCGGAGCTCGGGCGAGGGGGTCTCAACTTGCTTCCCTGCTGCCCGGCACGGCGCCCCGTTGGCCTTGCTTCCCTCTGCCCACCGCCCCTGGCCTGGGCCCTGTGCGCTACAAAAAGCACCTGAGCCCCCTTCACCGGCTGCTCTTGCCGCGGCCCCGTCCTCCTCACGCGACTCCCGGGTGTGGCCAAGGCGCCCTGGGTGCATCCCAGCCGGGCCGGGCTTGGATGCTCGATGCTCGGGCCGGGCCGGACCGGGACGGGGGACGGGGCCAGAGATGGGGCCGGAGACCGGGTGCGGCGGCGCGGTGACAACGAGGCGGCTCCCGGCCGCCCGGCTGGGGAAGGAGGCTTCGCCGAAGAGAGGAGCGCGGGGCCGGCTCCTCCTCGGCTTCTTCCGGATGCGGTTGGCACGGGCAGCGCCGCGGTCGGGATGCGCACGGCCCGGGCACCCCGACGCGAGGCTCCGCGCTGCGCCCGCCCCACGCGCCGACCCGCGTGGGCGCCGCCCGCCCGCCCCAAATCCCACGCGCAGCCCTCAGCACGGCCCACGCCCCACCGCCGCTCTCGAGCCGGGGTCCCTGGGGGAGCCGCGCAGTCCCGGAGCAGCGCGGAAGAAGCGAGCGCAGCCGGCCGGAGGAGGAAGAGCGGCGGCTCGGACCGCAGCGCGGCTCTGCGGCACCGCCGGCCCCCGGCCCCAGGTCCCCACCGCCCCCGGCCTTGTCCCGGCCCCCGGCTCCCGGCCCGGGCCCCCGGCCGCGCGAGGGAGACGGTGTGCGCTGTCCCCGCGCTGACCGTGCGCCCACCGCGCGGCGCGGCTCCGCTCCTGGTTCCCGCTGCCCCTCCCGGCGCTGAGCTGGAGGCGACCAAGCCAGAGCCCCGAGGTGGCCGCGCCCTCGTGCCCCGCGCCTCTTTGTGTGCAGCCGGGGCTGCCGCGCCAGCTTCTCGGGCGCCTCCTCCAGAGCCTGAGGCTGGGCGAGAGCGGGAGCCTGGGCCGATCCTGCCCGCGCCCTCTGCAGTTACAGTGAACGGAGACCCTAATGCGGGGGAGATCCGAGTGGGTGTCGCGTGGAGCATTCGGTCCCCGAGGAACTTAGATGGAGAGTTTTACAAACATTGACTTTTGTTGCTAGATTTCTATGGAACAGGATGAAAATAAAATCGGGGCGAAATGATGCCTCAGTTGTCAGGGGAGGAACGTGGGCCCTTGACTGGTTTCTGCACAGGAGATACAGCTTCCTGGGGGCTGGAATCTGGGCTGTGAATGGGTCTGTGAAAGAGGAAATTTTCTGTTTTCAAAGCACAACATGTAATACTGAGAGGACCTCTAAGAGAAATTTGAGCTTAACTACTGCAGGGTGAGGTCCTGAGTTCAAGTTAATTCAGCGCAAAACCATTTTCTGTTCCATGTTTTGTGCATAGGAAAGCACGGCCCGGTTGCAGTGTGTTCTGATACACACAAAGTACAAACACACACTTTTTCCTTTTTATTGTTAAAGTCAAGGGCATGCAGTTGACAGCACACAGAGAGAGAGAGAAGAAACCATGGAAGAGGAGAACTGCAGGGTCGTACAGTGTCTTAGTCCCTCCTTACGTAGACCCACCACTTCACACCTGCAGTTTACAGGAGGAGAAGTCTACTTTGGCTCGTATTGCAGCCTCCGCGGTTCCTAAGGAAAAGAAAGCAACATAGCAGAGGAATGGTGAGTGACGGGGCTTGGATCGTGGTGTCCAGACGCTGAGCGTGAAGCAGCAGCTGAGAAGGAGATAAACCCTGCCACGCTGCAACCCTGACCGCCTCTCCTGAGCTGTAAATGGCTGTGGTAGACAACTTCTTCAGATAACTCACTATTGTTGTGGAATGCTGGACTGTGTTGGATTGTGTCATCGAGTTCAGGCACCTAAGTTAGTTGAATGACAATGGAGTGCCCATCTTTGACAGGTGTACACAAAGGAAGGGGTATAGAAAGGAAGAAGAATCCTGATGTGTGTGTATGGACAGTACAGTTGGGATAGATAACGCCGTGCTTCTACATAATTCTATGAGAGGCAAGATCTGCACTAATGGTTGTTGGACAGGATATTATGTCGGCTTCTAGTACTATGGACAACCACTAGGAAAATAACAAGGTAGGAAGTATTAATTATTGAATCTTTGATGTAATTCAGGTATAAAAAATAAGATATGCAAACAGCTACACTCTTAATTTACTGATAAGAGACATCTGCTATAATAATGTCTGTAAGTATAATATCATGTATGGACCTTCTATGATACCAAAACATTATGAAAACAGCTCGCAATGTATTAATTTATCAAATCCATCTTGTCAAGGTGTCTTAAAAATAAAAAGCACACCCAACTCCTAGCACCATGACCACTGTGACCACCTCCCGAAGCCACCACCTTAGAGCTCATGAAACCCTTGGAGACCCTCAGATATAAGCCACAGTGTGCTGTGTTTACCATTTTATCTACTGAATGCAAAGTAAAAGGCAACCAATGACACACAGTCATTACCCTGCGGAATTCGTATGGTAAGCGGGAAAGTGGAAAGTCCCACACAGATGTGCCATATGGAAGTCGTCGCTCAGCCCTTGGAAGCGCAGACCGGGACCCCCTATGCCGCTGCTAGCACCCCTTGTACGCAGTGGCTGGGGATCTGCATGCGTGGCCTCCCCCAATATAGACCATGTCTGTGCTAGTGCCCCTGCACCTGAGTAAGAAAGTCTTCTCTGTGGGGTTATGCAGAGTGTGCACATCTTCTTGACTCACTTTTGGTGCTTCATATGTGTCTAGGAAACTCCATTTCCTCTGTTTTCCATCCTGTGAGAGTGAAGAGTTTGGAAGTGGGCAGTGACCATCTTCTGAATTTTTCTAGGATCTGTAGCAGTTTCACCCTTTTCATTCTTATCGCATTAGTTTTCTTTCCTTTAGAAAGCCTTCTACATGGGATCCGGGAGGCTCGCATCTTCTCACAGCACCCTGAAAGCCTGGCCACTAACGACCTGCTCTCTGTGCACACTTCCAGCTCGCACCTGGCGCTGGGCTTGAACTGGTTGACTTTGTTCTCTGAAATAAAACTCTTAGACTACATTTTTTAAAGGAATTTGACAGATAAATTTGGTGGTCCATGATGTAATATTACCTATATGTGGTTATAATTTTAATACTTATTAACAACAATAGAATTAGTTTAGGTTTACTTTTTTATGTGTTTGGTACAGGGTCTCACTACACAGCTGGGACTCCTAGTGATCCTCCTGTTTTCATCCTCTCAGATCCTGGGTCTCGGTGACCAGCAGGGCCAGTGCAGTCTGTGGGTGCCAGGGGTCCAACCGTCGTCCCTGCGCTTCCCTAGGCAGGTGCTGAATCTGCTGAGCTATCTTGCTGGCCCTGGGTTTACATTGATATAACAATATATTCTGTAAGTTGCCCATTTGCTCATTTTAGTAGATTAGTAGGCAGATGTAAGAACAGTTCTTATTTACAAACTATGAAGTTCCTCAGCGATTGTATGTTAGTCCCTCTCTATTTGTACACTTGAAATCAGCTCTGAAATGAAGGTAGATATACAAATCCATGTATAAATTAAATAAGGTGAGTATCCAAATGAGATGAGCACATCTGATTTCCAATAAATATTAATTTACCTTACTAAATGATTTCAAGGTAGTGTAACAATGAGAATATGAAAATAAATTAATGAGACAGAAGAATTGATTGAAGTATTATTGGGAAAAATAATTAAATCAACAGTGCCAGGTGTCTTCAAACAACTGAAAAGGAAGGTTTGGCCCACTGCTGTATTTCAAGTGGATGGAGGAAGCAGGTTGTGCTTGAAAGCAGCTTATCTCACTAATTAATGAATAAAACATATGTGCAGAACGAGCACTAAACAAAGATGCATGTATCAGTTATGTTATAAATTGAACACCTGTTTAAATACCCAACCAGGTTAAGGAATAGAATGCAGAATGTTCACCTCCTATGGACCTTTCCTTTCCAACAAGTGAAGTTACATGGTCTTCATCTCTAAGTAAACCTTTCACCCAGTTTTGAACTTAAATGAATGCAATCCTTCACCTATAGTGTTGTCATCCACCCTTTCATTCTGTGTGGCTGCTAAACATCACCTCCCCGCTCTGTGGAGTCTCGTGCTGAGCACAGCCTGCACCACAGATGGGAATCGACCTCCACCCTTTTCAGCTTGAGGCTGCCATAAGCCATGGGTATGGACCTCCTCCTACCTCATCTCTTGGTGCCTTGGATGTAGGAAGGCAGTGTGGGCTACTGTCTCTCGATTGCCAAGCTGGGTATCTCTATGAGTCATGAGCGGGAGCCCTTTGTGGGTGCACGTGTTTGTTGCAGATGACCTCTCAGGGCTTTGGCATGACTTTTCACTCTCTTCACCATCTTTTTATTGATTGTAAATTTTAATGTAGTTCATACTAAATCTATGATGAGTGTTTTGGAGGTGCTGTTTAAAAAGTATTCTGCAATTATTCTGGTTTCTACAAACAGCTTTTGTTGTTGTTTTATTTTGTTTTGTGTGTTTGTTTGTGGTATCGGGGATTGAACTCAGGACCTTGTGCTTGCCAGGCAGGTGCTTATGCTGCTGAGCTATCCACCTGGCCCTTCTACAATTATTCTGATATTCTCTAACACACTCTCCAGAAATGTTATTGTTTTTCACATATAAGATGTAAACACTTGGGACTGCACTCAGTTCAATATAGAAAGGCATCAAGTATCTCTCTATATGAATAGCTGAGAGTGCAGCACCAGCTAGAGAGACCATCGCGAAAAGACCAGCTCTTCTTCTACCCAACAGGTGGGCAACCATCTTCATGACTTGTACTTGCATAGAGTTTAATTCAACATAAATTTTAAGGGCTGGGGAGATAGCTCAGTACCATAAGTTCAATCACCAGTACCACAAAAATAAATAAATAAATGAGTCAATCAATCAATCAAAAATAAATAAGTAAATAAATCTTAAATCCTATATCATTTTACACATCCATTGTTCTTTAGTGGTCCACAAAGAACACGAACCCCAAACCGGCAGCATCAATTTCCCCCGATGATGTGGAAAACTTGCAAATCGCACACCTAACCTACAATTAGAACTCGTTGCCAGGGTACAGGAGGTGCAGCTCTCTATCCAGCCCTGCAGGGATCTGGACCCGAGTGGAGTCTGGAGTCAGTGCTGTGCACTGACCCACGGAGACTTTCCACGTGCCTCACTCCTCCCAGGCAGGCTTGTGTGGCTATGCAATGAGTGGGGCTTTAAACTAAGTGTTGTTGTAAGTCGTTATTTTTAAAAACATAAAGGTTATAAATATTTTCATTCTTTATATTCTATGGGTTTTTATGCTTTACATTTTGGGCCTTTTTTCTTTTTCTTTTCGCTAAATGCCTCAGTCCACGTCTACCCTGGTCAGGGTCTTCTGTGTCACAGTTTCCAGCTTCACACCCTCAGCCTGGAAGGGCCTTAGGAAGTAGTACGTAAGAACCTGCCACCTGTTATGCCAACCATGCCTTTCCCTGGACCCTCCTCTATCTGACTTCTACCTGAGGCCGTGTGTGCATGCGTGCTTGCGTGCGTACATGCATGCATGCATGGAAGCTAGAAGCCATCTGTGCTAAAGTCCATGCTAAAGCGATGGTTAAAACATAACTAATGGCAGGTGCAATGCCCCAAGTTCAATCCCCAGTAACAAATAGATAATAGGAAGTAGGGGAATTCTTGCCAAAGAGGACCAAAGTGAAGCATGCGCACTGCCACCTCTGCACAGTACGTGTGCATTACATTGGGAAACCAGCAGCACAATCACACGGAGTACGCAGCACGTGCCTGTGTACGCTACACTTCCCCACGATTGTCAGGGCAGTAGGACTGTATCCCAGCACTGTCCTGAGTATGGAGCAGTGCGGGGGAGTGTGGGGGAGTGCGGTTTTACTCTGGCCGCATCACTGGGTAACAGGAACTTTTCAGGTTGTTACAGCCGCAGGGGCCCAGCAGTCCATCACTGACCAAAATGGGCCTTGGTGCATGACCATCAAGTCATCTTTCCTCTTGAAACATTACAGAAAACCTCAAAGCCTAGGACACCACTACCTTCCTTCAAAGAGCTTTTCTGTCAGCTTCTGTTGCTCACCTGTGGACACCAGCAGGTATAGACAACCGGCACTGAATTTCCAGGTTAACTGCAGCCCAGTTCAGATAACAAGATTATTTAGAACTGAGCTGCAGTCTCAGAGCGAGCGCACTTCTGGCAGTGGGTTGAGTAAGTGTGCCCTGCCTAATGCCCCTGTCTGGAGACTTCGTTTTTCTCGCAGTGGTGTTTGGAAGTGAGACCTTCGGTGCGTAACTAGCTGGTGAGGGCAGCACCTGTGCAAGCATGCTAACTGAGCATGAGAGACACGCCTGAGCATGCATTTCCACCTTCATCTGTGAAGGTATTTCATGCGCCTGGGAGCGGCCCCAGCCAGGTTCTGAATTTGCAAGCATGCCAGTCTCACTGACTTTGCAGCCTCACAACTGTAGGAAATAAATCCTCGTTGCTATAAGGCACTTGTAATTAAGAGATAAGTAGGAGCTGTATTGCCGCGAGGAATTATGTCCGCACCATAACTCACAGCTAGGACCTCATGGGTTCATAGCAGCAACCGCAGCAATAACAAAGCCTCCAGAAAAATGTCCCTAAGAATTGCAACATACTTCTAAATTTCCCTCTAGTATTTATTTCTCACATGCTTATTTTTTTTAATCACCTGGAAACATTTCTCACAAACAAGATGTTAAAGGACATGGGAAAAATTTGCAGATATTAGAATAAAAATTTTAAATTGAGAATGCTTGCATAACTTTTTTTTTAAGGAAATCGTAAGCTCATGTGGAGTTTTATGAAACAAGGCCAAGATATCCCATGCACCAGAGGCCTTGTCCTGTCAGTGATAGCAGCTCAGCAAGTCTGTGAGACAGGGCCACCCTCTGAGTGGTGACATTGACATTGACTCAGGAACACTGAGTCAGTGCAGGGGCCCTGGAAAGCCCCCTTTGATAGCCACACCCTTCCCTTCAGTTCTCCTTAACCCTCTGACCTCAAAAGACAGGGCCCTTGGCCTGCACAAGCCCACCGCCAGGGTCGCCATCTCCCTTCTGCAGTCAGAAGGTTCGCAGCTGGTGACCTCCTAAATACAAGGCAGCCTTCAGGCCTTGAGAGAATCATGCGGCAGCCTGCACCACTGCAGTCACCGTTCACACCCCACGGTGTCTTCACTGTAGTGAAAGGCACAGATCTCCCTGCACGTGCGTACTACCTTGTTATCCTTTCATCTTTGCCTAAGTAAGCAGTGTTAAAGGTGAGGCAGAAGTTAAAATGAGAGTGTGGCTGTTAAAAGCATCACAAGAAGCAGGTGTTGGAGAAGTTGTTGGCAAATTCTCATTCATGTTAGCTTTGGTACCACAAAATCATACTTTAACCGAGACCAGCAAATTGATATGGTTTTTTTTTGTTGTTGTTGTTTGGTTGGTTTTTTTTTTTTTTGGTCTTTTTGAGACAGGGTCTCAATGTGCAATTCAGGCTAGCCTTAAGCTCACTTTGTAGCTCAGGCTGGTCTTGAACTCACTACAATCCTCCTGCCTCAGCCTCCCAAGTGCTGGGATTACAGGCATGCGCCACCACACCTGGCTTGATCCGATATTTTAATACCAGATTTAATAGAAAGGTTTCTCAGTTAGCCTGTTCAACACAGGGCAATTTGTATTGCTGTATTTCCTGAGAAGTTAATGTAATCAATGATATGATTATATTAAATCTTGTTAGTCTGGCAAGTTGTATTTAAAATCCTAATGCACATTATATACAAATATTTTAGCAATATTTTGTTACACAGACCTGTATGACCTCAAGTTAATATTTTTACTTGTTTCATTTGGCAATGTTATATTCCACTTCTACTAATGCTTTCTTTTTCTTTTCTTTTTTTTTTTTTTTCTTTTTTAGCAGAACTGGGGATTGAACTCAGACCCTTAGCACTTGTGAGGGATGTGCTTATTCTACTGAGCCAATTCCCCAGCCTTACTAATGCTTTCTTCGAAGGATATCATTTGGTTGGGCCTCTAATTCCACGTGTCCAGCAAGTCATATGTACTATTCAGGTCAAAGTGTCAAGAGATCTTTCAATGAAAAATACGGTCTTGAACAGGTTTGAGAGGGTGTGTGCATGTGTGTGCCTGTGAGTGTGTGTGTGTGTGTGTGTACAAGTAAAGATGGAAAAAGTGTGGGTGACTGCTTGGGACCAGCAACACTTTTCTAGCCGGCCACCTGTGCCCACTGGGCAGCAGTTCGGGGCAAGTGCTCCGGCCCTAGCGCCGCAGGGAGGAGGGCCCGACGGATGACCGTGTGGGCAGCTGCTATTTTGCTGGCTTTTCTCAAGCTATCCTTTCTTAGATAAGAGCAGCCATAGCAGCTTGTGAAAGGCAGCAAAATGCCTGTAACCAGGCGCCACCCTGCTGGTGGGGTCTCATTGGCGCACGAGAGCACATCCAGCTCCGCCTCGTTGCTCTTGTGCTGAGGCCTGACATTTCAGCTGTCGCATATTTCCACACCAACTGCTCAAACCTGGGTCTTTCTCATTTCCTGAGGAGTTTGTTTTTTTTTTCTAAGAAAACATTAGCTGTCTTATTTTGCATCCCCTCCATTCGTAGTCATCTAGCAGACCCTAGGTACACTTTATTGCAGTGGTTGCACCTGAACTGCACAAGCAATGGAAGTAAACTTCCTGACACAATCAAGAAGAAATCATGTGCACTAGCCCTGTATCACAGCCCTAACGTCTAGCCTCTAATAAGTGTGCAACATAACCAGTCATCCCTGTGAAAGAAACATAAAATTAAAGCTTAGGAAGTTTAAAAAAAAATGATGCTGATATAGTCCACCTTTTGAAATAGTCACATAATACAAAAGTGAAATATTTTGGAGTCTTAGGGGCTTTTGCTTTGGACTCTGTATGTTCTAGGTGGCGTGTCTCTTTTCATACTTCTGTTGTCATCTTTTGAAACTTTTCCCATTGGATTTGTATTATTTCAGTTCCTTTCTGACTCTAGTACAGATATTCACATGGCTTTTCTAAGCTGCTAATCTTCTAGCTTACTAGGGAGGATTATCTAGTAGAGGAAAGATTTGGAGTATCCAACCAGATATGAAAAGATAGATTATTAAGATGCATTCCCAGTATCTTAATAAGCCATGAGTTGAATCTTCATATGAAATTTTAAAAAAGATTGAAAAATATCTTGCTGAAAGAGGCAAACAGAAATTTTTGTCTTTTGGGAACTCACTTGTTCTTTCACCAAATATTTATGAAACAGCGATGAAGGTGGAGACACTCTCCTCTTCTCTTCATGTCCAGTCATCTTTTTAAAGCTCGCTGCAGGTAAATTGCCTGAACTGCCAGAGGCCTGTTTTTTCCAATGCCTCAGTTTTAGGGTTGCATGCTATGGTCACTTTCTCAAGTTCAAGAGGCACGGATCCACAAGTTCAAACAGGTCCTTTAAGGTAGCGATGCTTCTCAAATAATGCTGAACCAAGAGACATCCATCTAGTGTCCTTTTAGAAGCAGCCGAGTTTTTCTCAACTATCCAGAATATTTTTTCTCAAAATATCCATAAAACCACACAAGAGGACACAGAATCCTGAAACCATGGAGAGGAGGAGCCTGTAAGATTTTTGCAGTTCCTGGAACAGGTACTCTATCCACAGCAGCACATCAGGAAAAGAGCAGTGTGCTGTAATACTCCTGAATTCTATTATCTTTACAAATATAAGATGATAACA
This sequence comes from Ctenomys sociabilis, assembly GCA_004027165.1. NCBI lineage: Eukaryota > Metazoa > Chordata > Mammalia > Rodentia > Ctenomyidae > Ctenomys > Ctenomys sociabilis. The sequence goes on along the minus strand of PVKA01020220.1, from coordinate 8,726 downwards.
TAATTCTTCGATATTTTTATTAATCTTTTGATAAAATGAAAGAAATGCCCATGATCGATTAAGGAAGGTAGGTATGGTTGGGTGGCTTGTGGGGTTATGTGTTTTCTTTGGTTATTTTTTTCTTTATCTTTTTAATCTTACTCTTTAGGTTGAAACATTCTCAGATCTTTGGGAGCAACGTCCTCTTACGGTGTTGGTCCTGTGCCCACCTTCTGAGGAGGCCCTCCTGGGAGGAGAACCACACGGCGTCTGTGCCTGTGCTCCATGTGGACTCTGCCCTCCTCCTCTCCAGCCTCTGCTTCCTGGGTTGTTGGGCTTTCCCCTTACTTTGCTACATTTTTATAGCTAAGTTGGTTTTACTTGAATGATTCATGTTTAGGGGAAAAAGAAAACCACAAAATTTATTTCAACTCCTCCTGCAAATAAAGACAATAAACGAAATAAATAAATACAGCCAAGAACCTGATTCTCAGTTACATCTGTAAGGGGAAAAGAACTCAAAACTTTGGTGCTCTACGTCCCAGGGGCTAAATTACATACAATACACTGCAACTGATCATTTGCAAAGGGCTAAGGAGTGGAAGAGCAGCTTCTGCGTGGGATAAAGGGACGCCTCTGCTGGCAGTGGGGCAGTAGCTACTTCACTTTCCCTGGCTCTCCTTGACCCAGCTTCTCTTTGCTGAATCCAGAGCAGGCTCCCTGCAAGCTTCCGGTCCTCATCCACTTCCCAGAACAATGAAAACCAGAGCAAGATGTCACCCAAAGATCCCAAGTTCAAGGGCCATGAGGGACCCAGATACATACACAAGACCGAAGAGTTGTGGATATTGTGGCCGACAGCACAACATGCTTACCTTCCAGATGGCCTGACTTTTTGTCACACTGCATGAGACACCAAAGAATCTGATGTGCTAGCAGTCTGCAGCCCTCAGTATAAACTAACACTCCCTGGGGCCAGGAAGATGGCCCAGTGGAATAAGTGCTTCCCTGGCAAGTGAGTTCAATCCCCAGCTCTGCAAAAAAATAAAATAAGCTAACACTCCCTACCAACCTATTCCTGTCTGCACCCTCTGAGTCACTGCAGCTCACAACCAGTTGAACTAGCCTGCAGGAGGGAACCGCCCTCCGCATGCAGCAGCAGGCACCCCCGGCACCCCCACCTGGACCAGCTCTCGATGTTCTGCTCTGCTCACTCGGGTTGCTCTCTCTGGTGGGGGTGGGGGTGGGACACAATGATTCCCCGGAGGTGAGGCACCAGCCAGCAGCAAGCCATGTCTGCAGGAGCTGAGACCCTGGCCACTGAAGGTTCTCTCACTGCTGTGGGAGCTGAGAGGGTGGGCACCCTGTCTGCTTGCACGTGGAGCCAGGTCCCAGGTCCTATTGTAATCATGACAAAGGGTCTCTGCTGCTATCCCCCAAAGTGACTGAACCCTCCACACAAGTGTGTGGAGTCTAGCAGCACCTCAGGGAGCTTTCATGGCTCTATATATCCTCCTTTACCAATGGTGTTCCTGGGTCCACAGAACTGCAAGTTAAGGGAGAATGCACCTTCCATAGACCAGGTGGACCTCCACATCATGCAAGTTTTTTGTTTGTGTTTCAAGGAATGGTGCAAATTCATGTTGACTGCCAGATGGAAAAGCAGTTGCTACACACAGGCCGAGACCCTGGACCCTGCAAATGTGACAGCCAGCAAGATCGCCCTGCTAGCTGTCCATCTTCACACTATGAGGAAGTGAGGGCTACCCCCCACACTAGCTACACTGTGGCATGTGCCCCTCACACTCCTGTGGGAGAAGGTCCGAGCAGCTCACACTGAGGTGACTCAGGCTAAGAAAATAGCTCCATTATGCTATTAGCAGTCATCTTCTCCACCTGGAGCTTTCAAATTGTTGATCACTAGAACTCTAATCACTGCAAATCATATCCTCTTTTAATCTTCTAATCCTCTAATCCTCCAGAACATACGAAGCAGGACAGCAAAGATAGCTACAAATGTGCTGAGACACAACTTGCAAAAGAACAGCAAAAGAGTTTAATCTATATTCATCGTAGCTTACAAAAGATTAAACTATTAGTGTCATTATTTCCCATTCAATCTAACAAGAATGACTTTATGTGGCTGTAAAAATCCCTCAAATGTAAAATTACTGAGGAGAAGTATTTCCAATTTAAGAAAAACTTGCCAGGCATCTGCCAGGTCCTGGGAATGGGTGCTCTGCACCTCCAAAGCAAAATCAAAGCTAGATGTCTTTGCAATTGATCTGCTTGCTCTCCGCACCCTGTAACTCCGCAGGCTTCTCCAGAAGCCTCCCGCTACACAGGGTGGAGCTGTGCTCAGCCCTCTTGGCAGGCTCCGAGCAGAGAAAGCTCAGGCTTGATAGAGCCTGACTAGCATCCAGCGTCAGAACTTACTGGCCACTCAAGGACTGGATGACCTTGTACCAGTTGAAAGCGAAGATGCAGGATTTGGGAAAGAAAAGATTTAGAGATGCATTTGAATTTCAGACGCACAACAATATTTTAAAATTTGGCAAAAGTATGACCCATATTAGGCACTGCTTAAAGACTGGCGTTCTAATTAAGTATAAACCATAGCTGAGTATACTGTGCTTTATCTGGCAAGCTTTGTTGAAAAGTGTTTTGCCTCCCAGGAGAAGAAAGAACTATAATCTTGCACCCCAAAAGGCAGCCTTGTTTTGTCAATACCAGAAATAAAACAAGACTGAAACAGAGTGGTCACAGGACAGAATGAATAGTGCAGATGCAAAAGAGATGGTGCTGGGAACTCAGCAAGGGGTCTGCAGCTCAGCAGGGGCGGTGCTTTGATTGTCAGACCTATTGCAGGTGAACATCTGTGGCAGAAAGGGATCTGTGTGCTCAGAGAGCTGGAAGTTCAGAGAAAAGAGCTGAATGTTTCGTTAACTGTCTTTGCATAATTGCATCTGAAAGACCCTGTGCTTTTACGGAGATAGCACTTGTGAGGAGGTCTTTTTGCAGACACAAGAAGAGCCTGGGTCTTATTCACGAAAGGACTGAATCCAGGTCGTTCCTCGGTCCCAGGACTAGATGCTGCAGGTCTGTCACCAAAGCAGCTGTTGTAGATGTCTATGTTGGTATAAGTTATAGGATCCCAAAATGTTAAAAAAAAAAAAAAAAGTTCGTATAAAGGAAGTGAATATGCCTTTCATACTACCAGAAGCTATGCACATTTTAAAATGATCAATAAATCAACATGTTATGAATTTTTTGAAAAAGGAGGACTGGAAGTACATCCCCAATCTCAACAACATATAAAGACAAAATACAAAGTAAACAGGCAAAAAATAATTGATCGTTTCATTAATATATACTTGAAAAAACGTATCTGTGTGTGCTAACATCTACTGAAGCTGTCTCTGAATTTATCATTTCCGCCCTTCAGGAACTGATGAGCGCCCCCTCTTGGCAGAGTGCTGTCAGGAGTCAGTGCAGGTGAAGGAGGGCCTGCTCCTGAAGGAGGAGTATGGGCTCCTGTCCCTTGATTCGCCTGTGCAGCAGGGTCTCGACCTCCCCCACCGCTCACCACTCGCCTTCCGCCCTGGACAGACAGCAGCAAGGCTCAGTACGTCCTTTCTTTACGTAAACTGCACAGTTCGGAGGTTACCTGCTGCTGCAGCTGCCTGCGAGGCTTGGCCTGCAAGGGCAGCGTCGTGACCATGAAGTGTCAAGCTGGGCAGCAGGAAAATAAGATCGTGATGTGACCCTGGGAGCGGAAGCTTGCCCATCTCACAAGCTGTATCTTTTACTACGTGGTCAGACTCTACTGCGCTCAATGTGCTGTAGTCACAGGCTAGAGGCCGGTCTCCACCCTGATGGGGATACGCCATTAAGCTGTTTCCAAGCTGAGATGCTTTCATCATGGCAAATGCAATAGGGCACTACTTTCCATTATTTGTTGCCTTCCTTCCATGAAAGTGGCAAAATAAGGACAGACTCTTAGAAAAACATTTAAACTTTACAGACAGTTCGTCAGATTCAAAGTATTTTTAACTGCTCAGCGGAGGGCAAAGGGATAATCAGATCCAAGAGGGCATCTTGGGCGGCAGCGATCTGATGCTGCCTCACTGCGTATGGGCTGCTCTACAAGCAGCCACTCTCAACTTCCTTGGCCTGGGATCCTGGTGCTGGGAAGTCCAGTGGACTCAAGGTTGGCCTCTGGTGAGGACCTCAAGCATTGTCTGACAGAAAAGCCACAGAGAGGAAGAGAAGGAGCCACAGCAGAGGAGGCCACGTCCGTGGACCAGTCTCTGTTGCGAGAACCAGCTCTCTCAGTGTCAGTCCTTTCTGCAAGAATGACTATGGCTGGGACGCCTTCTCTCAGGCCTCCCTCCCCACCACCACTGGGAGACCAAGCCCGGACACCAGGGGCTGTGCCACACCCAGGCCAGGCCAGTGCTATTTTATTTTTAGGATGCACGTTGAGTGAAAGGATCTTTAAGTGTTGCATCATAGCTTTTAAGAAATAAGAAGAAGACAGTTGCCTGAACCATATGCAGACTAAGGTGACCTACCTAGAGGTCAGAGTACACAGCGCAAATTCATTTAGTGTGATGCTTGCCTTGAATAAAATCATTCACCCTCTGTAGTTTCCTGCACTTATCCGATTACAAATGTTAAAAATCAGTCACCTACTGAAGTGATGCTGCCTGCTGACGTTCTTTGCAAATGTGCCCCGCCCTCAGCACCCCGCAGTCTCCTCCTCAAGCAGCCGCAGGCAGGCTGCGGTCACTTCCTCCTCGCTCTTCTTCCCAGCCATGGGCTCTGAGCCCCCGCTGAAGCTGCACCTCAGGCGTTACCCAGCCCTCGCTGTCTCTGCAGCCCTGCACTGCGTCGCCCCATGGTTCTCATCGTGCAGTCCCAGCCCCTTCGGGCTCCCACGGTATGGTACTTGGCATTTGGCTTTCCTCTTCTCTGGCCCTTGCAACCCAGTCTCCCTAAGCTTACCTGGCCTTCTAATCTGCTTCCCTGTCCGGGCACCCCGCAGCACGAATGGGGCTGTCGAGTGCAGCCATGCCTGGGATGCCAGCTTGCTCTTCTAAAATATATCATAAGTCAGCGGTGACGATCTTCAACACATAAGTTGTAAAAGCTAATACAATCTTTTTTTTTTGCCAAACCAGAAATTGAACTAAGGCCTTTACACTTGCCAGGGAAGCACTTATTCCACTGAGCCATCTTCTCGGCTCCTAGCTAATACAATCTTTTAAAGACAAATAATTAGCAATAGAATGTGAATATATGACTAGTATAAAAATCAGAGTTTACAATAGTTTACCATGTCATAGTTTACCAATAGTTCTTTTTGTGAAGTTGATTTCATAGTATATTTAGCTTTTGAAATACATATATATATATATATATATATATATATATATATATATATATAAAATGGAAGTTCAAATAAACATATTTTACTTTGATAGCTATAAAATATGAAAGGGAGTGTCACTTTATCTTCAAGTTAATTAAATGGAATCTACTTGTCTGGGATTTACTGTGGGCCTAAACATCTAGAAGATAAATGTTAAATATTACTATTGCCTCACTGCACACTTGCACTTTCGTTATTCTTCTTCCAGTCCTGAAATATCTGTATTCCTATAGTTGCTTCTTCTCTCCTCTTGTCCTTTTTAGTACACACTTATTACATGGAGGTGGCTGGCTATGGTGCTGCATGCCTGTAATCCCACTTGGGAGGCTGAGGCCGAAGGATGGCTGCAAGGTCTAGGCCAGCTGTGCTACATGGTGAGTTCAATTTCAGCCTGAATTACACAGCACGATCCTGTCTGTAAAAGAGAAAATATACCGAATAGTGGGCTCCTTTGGGTGCCTTTATACAAGAATATAGCATACTTTGCTCACTCCCACACCCACAAGGATCGTCCCTTACCTCCTCTTTCTGATCCCTTCCACAGTGGACTGCTGATCTGTGTTGGATTGTTTTATTAAATGTATATATATATTTATTATATTATATATATATAATATAATATATATAATATTTTATATATATATATATATATATATATATAACTAGTGGTGGATATCTAATTTCCCGTTACCATTTATTAAAGGCTATCTTTTCTATCCTTTTGGCTTCTTTGTTGAAAATCAAAGGCATATAGACTCATGAGTTTATTTGCATGTTCTCTATTCCACTTTTCATCTATGTGTCTGCTTTTATGTCGTGCTGGTTTTCTTGCCTTAGCTCTGTTGCATAATTTGAAATCAGACTTTGCAATATGTCCAGTCTTGCTTATCTTTGCACAAGATTGCTCTGTGTCTTTTGTGTTTCCATATTAATTTGGGATTGATTTTCTAGCTCCATGAAGAATTTCACTATTTTGAGGAGGATCGCACTGGAAATGTGATGGATCACATCTGGCAATAGGACCATTTTTCCAATATTAATTTTGCAGATCTGTGAGTATATGAGCACTGAGTCATCTGTCTTCTGCAATCTATTCCTCCAGTAGCCTGCAATTTTCATTACAGAAGTATTTCATCACCTTTGCTAGACTGATTCCTAGTTATTTTATCTTATTTTTTATGAAATTGTGAATTGTTCCCAATTTCTCTCTGAGTGATATATAGATGGTAAAATTCCACAGTGAACCCATGTGGGTATGAGCTTTCCTTGGGATAATTTTTATTGCCATTACTTGTTATTGGGCTGTTTGGCCCTTTTATGCCCACTTGGTTCAATTTTGACAGGTAATATATGTGAAAATTTTATTCATTTTTCTAGGTTTTCTAATTTATTGAACATAAGGTTTCAAAATATTCACTAATGATACTCTGGATTTGAGCGTTCTCCATTATTGGATTATTATATTATTGTTTTTCATCCCTGATTTTACCAAATTGGATCTTCTCTACCCTTTATTTGGCTTAAGTTTTATCATTTTTATCTTTTCAAAGAACCAAATCTTTGTTTCACTGATCCTTTGTATGTGCTGTTCTTTTAGTGTCTGTTTTACTGATTTCAGCACTGATCCTTATTTCTTTCCTTCTCCTGGTTTTAGACTTGGTTTCTTCTTGTTTTTCTAAGACCCTGGCATGCATCATCTGGTAATCTGGAATCTTTGTGGTTTTCCTAGGGGGGGATTCCTGGCCGCGAACCCCCTCCTAGCACTGCCGCTGCGATAGCCCCGAGACTCTGATATGCTGAGTGTCAGGTACTGAGTTCCAGCAGAGGGAAAGCTGGCAGCACAGACACCTCGGTACAGGAATCTAGGTGTGCACTTGCTTCATTTCACACTTAACGTCTGTCATTCCTTGCCTTTGGGGTTTCTGCTGCTATCCTGGTGGGCTGCCCTTGTGGCTTAGTATTCTCTTCTGCAATTTTTAATATTCCCTGCTTGTTCTGGGCTGTTGGAGTGTCAACAGAAATATGCTGTTGAAAAAAAAATACGCTGTTGAGATCTCCTTTCATCATGTCTGCTCAAGGCTCTGAATGCCTGCAGGGCCTGGAGGTCCACCGCATTTCCCAGTTTGGAAAACTTCTCTCTCATTTCACTGAATAGTTTTTTCTTTAATTTCTTATCCTCCACTTCTTCCCCTTTGATTATAGAAAAATTTTATTTTGTCAAAAATTTTGTTTAGTCCAGAGATCCTATATGTTCTGACCATGCTTTCTTATTTTTTCTTTATTACTTTCTGAATGTGGTCACCCATCCATCTTATGTTCAAGCCCTGATATTCTTTCTTCTGCTTCATTTAGGCTATTTGTGAGGCTTTCAGCTGAGATCATTTTTAATTTGATGATTGAGTTTCTCATTTCCAATATTCCTCTGCCCCTTTCTGGCATGGTTGGTACTGTACTTCCCTTGCCATACTAAGCTAATGACTCACATTTCTAATCAAATTACTCTCCAAAGCTTTCGATGCAGCTATCACCAGTCTCAAGCACACTTGTAATTGCATAGTCTAAATCCCTGATGCAACATGCCTAAAGGCCTTCGTCTCCATTGTGCCTTAGGACCCAGCCTCTGGGCCTCCCATGTCAGTACCAGACCTCAGTTCAGGGCACAAGCCAGAAACATGAAGGTCAGCTGGTATGTTGCCCTCATGCCCCACATCTGATATAGTGTCCAGTGATTCCCTCCACTTGCTTCGTAGCTCTCGAATTTACCCATCTCCAGCTACCTCCTCTGTCCTGCCCCTGGTCAGGCTACACATTAGGCCTATAACTACCTTCCATTAACCCCATGACCACAGCTATTATACTGTTCCCATTCACTTATCCAGCAAGCATTTAATGAGCAGAATTTATATACAATATGAAGAAAAATAAATCTGCAATCACCTCTCTTTTCCATAGTATTTGTTTTATTATTTTCATGCAGTACTTCACACACACATTATTTATGCCCCATTTTTTTTCAAATGCAAATAAATAACTTAATGTAACTGCTCTAGAGGATAACAATGATGTGGTCAGTATAGTTTGGAAGGAAAGGTCTAGACAAAAACCAGGCTAAAAAAAGCCGGGCGTGGTGGCGCAGGCCTGTAATCCCAGCACTCGGGAGGCTGAGGCAGGAGGATTGTTGTGAGTTCGAGACCAGCCTGAGCTACAAAGTGAGCTTAAGGCCAGCCTGAGCTGCATAGTGAGACCCTGCCTCAAAAAAAAAAAAAAAAAAAAAAAAAAAAAAAAAAAAAAAAAAAAAAAAAAAAAAAAAAAA
>PVKA01020219.1:0-35073 GCA_004027165.1 Ctenomys sociabilis | reverse complement strand
TTGCAGATTCTGCACTAATTTAGACTTTTAATAATGATACATTAAGCATTGTTTATATTGGTTACTGAGCATTTGAGGGGTCTATGTTTTGTCCTCTCGGCAAATGTCACCCTCACCTCACTTAGGGGACCAGTCCAGGCAGGTTCACTAAGCAGGTGTCAATGTCTTTTTTCTTTGCCTTCTACAGGACAATCCCAGAGGCCGGGCCAGCCACAGAATGTATGGGCTGAGCTGAAGCCTTTCTCGTGATTTCTTTACAATTCAATCTTGATTCTGCCAATCTACACCAGTGTTATCCCAAGGGCACTCCTGCAGGAAACCCTGTGTCTGAGTCTCTTTCCCTAGGACATCCCTGGGTACGAAAAACAACACCTGAGGCTCAGAGTAGTTGCAGAACATATCCATGTTGTCAAGAGTCTCTGAGTAATGAGGACCCACGTTTGACTTAAAACCACATATCATCCTATGAATGAGGGCCAGAATTGGGGTCTAGAGTCCAAAAGCTAAAGACTAGAATCCCAGATGTTAGAAATCCTTATGTTCTATCTTTATATAAATTATTAATGCTGAACTAGAAATCAGGTTCTCTGACTTCCCAAAAGAAGATCTCCGATTACCTTGTAGCAAGCAGAGCAATGGTTCCCCAAAGGATGCCTACATCGTAGTTTCTAGAGCCTGTGAATGTGTAACTTGCACAGCAAAAGGGACTTCGCAAATGTACTTGAGGAGCTTGAGTGAATCCTGCATTACATAAATGGGCTCAATATAATCACATAAGCTTTTATGTGAATCAGGAAGGCAGTGAGGTTGGGGAAGGGATGTGATGACAGAGCAGAGGACAGAACGATGTGACCCTGAGTCTACTAATGCAGGTGGCCACCAGAAGCTGGAGAAATAAAACAATGACTTCTCCAGAGCCTTCAGGAGGAACTCAACTCTTTTACCCACCTTGATTTTAGCCCGAAAGCATCTGTTTCGATTTTCTGATCTCTTAAAGATTAAGAAAATAAATCTGTGTTGTTGGAAGCCAGTCACATCATAGGTATTGCTGTTACAATAGTAGGTGGCCCATAACAGCTCCTCAAGGCAGGGACTTTGCTCTACTGCCATGGTATCTCTCCTACCACTCTGAGTTGATCCCTCACAGAAATAAAGCAAAACCACCAGAGAGATTTAATGAAGACTTCTCTGCTCTTTAAAAAAAAATGTTTAAGAGAACTTGGATACGTGGAAGGATTAATGATGTGTACTGACACCAGATGGTCATGTTCCGATGACAGATGGAAGTCTAGGCTGGGTGGGGCATCAGCATGAAATCAGAGCAAGATGATTGATACAGCGAGACCAGAACAACTCAAGAACTCTTTATATAAGCAGTTTGTATTTTTCTGATTCTTTAGTAATGTATTTTGAATTGTGGCAGGAAATGAACAGTCCTATTAATATAGAACCAATAGTTCTGTTTTTCTTGTCTTTTTGTTGTTGTTGTTTCACTGGAAGCATGTAGCATTTAAGATCTTTTTGCATATGAACAAAACCAGACATTTTTGTTCTTCCTGATTAGGCATTTGGGTGTAATGGAGTTTTGAGGTTTACTACACAAAAGCTGTATGCTGATGTAGATTTTTACATTCAAGGCAAGGAAAGGGTTCCTCTTTGGGGACAGATAAGAAGAGAGAGGGAAGTATCCTGTGCACAGGAGTAAGGGGTGAAGGATGAAGCAGGGATGTTTAGCAAATTGGAAATTACATTTTTGCCCCAAGTGTGTGCCAGCAAAACACAGTTCTGCTGCCAGGGACTGTGTAGCACCAGAGCCACCCCAGGGAGAGCCCCATATTTTATCCAGATGAGTATCTCCTTTCCCTGGCACTCAGTCAGCTGCGTGCGCCTCTGCCTCTTCTGAAGACATCAGTCTATCAGCTCAGATGTTGGTTTTAGAACCATCCTCCTACTCATCTCCTTAAATTTGGTTTGGTTTCTCTTTGACCATACTCATTGCATCTTGCCCAGCTCAGGAAACTGGGAATGGTATCCTACAGTGGTGTGGTAAGAAATCTTGGGGATAAATGGAGCCTGGCTGACTTGATCCCTTTGTAACCTCTCCCCCTGTTCCAAATGAGCTGGGTACAGTGGCTAAGAGATCACTTTTACATGATAGCAAAATACAGAGTCACAGCACAGAAGAAAGAACAAGCAGTTCAAAGATCTAGCTTTCCGGGAAGTTTATTTTTTTGTTTGTCTGTTTTTGGTGCCAAGGACCCAACCCAGGGCTTCCAGCTTGCTAGGCAAGTGTTCTACTGCTGAGCCAAATCCCCAGCTCCACAGAGTTCCAGGTTTTATTAGGGGCTGGGGAGATGGCTCAGTAGAAAAACACTTGCCTGGCAAGCTTTTATTAACCTGGATCAATATGGAGGAACAGTCATTTTTATGGTAGCTGCTTGATTTGGAAAAGTGTAAGCCTGGGCAGCATTCATGTTTTCAGCAGACATCTTGGTAAATGACAGACATCAGGAAGAGAATAAACAGAAAAATTATGCTTTCTGGGTAAACAATTTATTGTGTTGCAGATTGCTTTTATTAATGATAGTTTAGTACTTTCTCCATTACTTACAATTTGTGCACTTTTCTAGTAGGTTTCTTTTCTTTTCTGCATTTAGGACAGGGTCTACAGGGTGCACAGGGTCTCACTATATAGATTGGACTTGTAGTGATTCTTCTGCTTTCAGCCTCCCAAGTGCTGGGATTACAGGCGCACTCCACCAAGCCCAGTGTCAATCGCAGTCTCAGGGAACACCGTGGGCAGGGCTGGCCCAGCACGCTGGGGATTGAACCCCTGGCCATTGTGCTCCACCTAAGCAAGTGCTATCCTCCGCTGAGCTATCAGGCCAGCCCTTCAAGTAGGTTCTTGAGGAATTTTCTGACACATGAAGGAGGACCCTGGACCTGATGACCTTGTTCGTGCACAGAGTGGTGGGAACTAGTAACCTCTGCATGTGGCTAAACTTGCAACATACAAGCAGTGAATATTTGTACCATATTGTTTACATATCTACATATAAATGCATAGGTACAAATGAATTGAGCAAATTAATCTTTGTGCCTGAACTCCACTCCTTATCTCCAAAATGAGTTAATCTCAATGATCTGAAATTTCAAGAGGCACATGCTTCCCAGGACTTGTGTCAGTGGTTTCTTCTAATAAATCACCAAGAGGTACACTGCTGTAAGAACAGAGTGCCTAGGAAAATCACTCTGGAAATTCTTAAATGTTCTATTTTTAAATTCTTTTTGTGGGGGTAAAATCAGGAATAAAACCCAGGACCTTGCCCTGCTGCCACTGAGCTACATTCCCAGATTACCCCTTCCCCTGTTGATGCCCTCTTTTTGAATGGACCTCAGTGTTATTCTGTATTAGTCAGTTTGTCCTTTGAAGAGGCGAAATCCCCTATGCCCTCAATTTAAAGGAGAGGTTCAATTTGACTCACAGAGTTAGAAGGCTTAGCCCATGGCCATCTGGCTCCAGCAGAAAGCATCATGGTGGAACTGTAAGACAGTAAGCAGCCCTTTAATGCATGGCACATGGGCAGCAGGTCGCAGAGGAGCAGAACCACAGAGAACAAGGCCAGGCACTGGACACAGTCCCTAAGGTAGCATCCGTGCATTCTTGGCCCACCCAGGGAAACCCCAACTCATGCATTGCAAGTCTCTTAGGTGCTTCTCAAACCAATCAATTTGATAATCAATTTGATAATCAATATATATATATATATTTTTTTATTTATTTATTTTTTTTTTTCAGATCCGGGATTGAATTCACTACCCTGCTCTTGCCAGGCAAGCGCTTATTCCACTGAGCCATCTCCACAGACCCTGATAATCAATATTAACTGTCAAACACAATGAGGACACTGGCCAGGTTCACAGTAAGCCCTGGATGATATGTTAAGCCAAAATTCCTAATAGCAGCTATCTGTGTTGAACTGGCTACTTCACATTATTTTCTTATTCACATTACCAACAACCCTCTTCTTAGCTCAGTTTTAACCAATGGGAAACTGAGACTTAAAAATTATGAAGACCTCACCATGAACATGCTGCTAATAATTGACAGAGGATGAGCATTCAGGCTCTGTGGCCCCAGAGCTCACCACATTGCCTGGGCTCCCTCTTCTCTACCATAATTACAGGGAAGGGTGAAGGGCACAAAGCCTTTTTACTTTACATCTGCTCTACCTTAGATGCTCTATTAACATAACGTCGAGTGTGCCTCTTAACCATGCTGTCTGCCTCTAGAATAAGGATAATTATAAAAGGTTCCAAAAATTGTATGTATTTTCACAACATGAATTTCTAGCTGTTTCTTTCATTGTGTTTTCAGTGATGTCTAAAAGGGCAGTACATCTTCTCCAGAGAGCTCAGCTGTCCGTGTGGATTTTCCTGGGATGTATCACTGCTGCCACTCACTGCAGCTCAGTTCTAAAATGGTGATGGCTTTGAGGGATAGAAGAGGGGCTGGTGATATTTTATGTCCAGGTGGAGATAAAGGCTTGGAGCAGGCTCTTCCCAGATGCTTGTGCTCTAGCCAGCATGCTGCTTGGGTCCCCTGGTTGAACACATTTCAGCTATCCTGTGCCCAAGGAGAAAAACACAACTCCTGGCTCCCATCACTATGGTAACTGATGCTCAGCAGGCAGTTGCAATTTCATTTAATATAACTGGCTTTCAGAACTTGAGAGGCAAAGTATGCTTTCATAAAAGAGAAGGGAAGATTCGCTATTTAATTAACGTGGCTCAATTTAACATAAGGTTACAGGTCACTTCCAGTTTGACCATATCATGCCCAGTTCCATTTTATATCTGTATCAGATCTAAGGTATCAAAGGGCGGAATATTTCTCTCATCATATGTGAAGAGCACAAAGTGGACAGAATGGAAAAACGGGTTGTGCTGGACCTTTCGTGAAAGGTTTTTCACTTTATAAAACATCTCAGCTTGAGAGTGTACAAAAGAATTGCTTTCTCTTTCCTCATCCACAAAGGAGGCCTGAGAGATACGTTGCTAGGCAACCTCACATGGAAGTCTGGGTGCTTTGAAATTAACATAGCTGACCTCCCCATCATCTCTGCAGCTCTTCTATTCAAAACCATTTTGTAAGGCTGTAGGATTCAAGAAAATAGATATGAAGTATAAATACAAGAGTAAAAAACAGGGGAAATAAATCTGACTTTTTCAAGAAAATACCAGGATTCACTCAAAGAATAAAGACAGTGGTCTGAAAGAGTATGTCTCAGGAAAAATACAGTGCAAGTTGCTATTAAGTAGAAATTTTGAGTAACCTGAGGATGAAAATTTTTAGTCTTTATTCTTTTAGCAGTGTTTATAACTGCCATGCAAACTATCACAGCAAAGCTTCTGAAAATGAGGACAAGCAAAAATAAATCAGTTTATAAAAACGTAGCCCTACTATATAGTCTAATAAGGATGTCCTACTATCATTCCTCACCATATAGTGATTTGTTTAAATGTCTTACTTTCCTTCCTGGTACTACTTCATTAATATGGTGCTGGTTGGTGTGGAATGGGATGGCATTTATTTTGTAAGTGGAGGAATATTTGGAAGGAAACCTGGTCTATGGATTACAGCATATACTCTTCTCCACAAAAATATTTTTAGTGTGATTTTATAATACTTCATACCGGTTGGCAATGGTTCTGGTAACATTTTAAGACAGGCTGTTGAATTTATCAACATAAAAATCAAAGTTATTGACAGGTAGGGAACTGAAATCCTGAACTCTTCTAGAATTTTGTTTTGTTTTTCTGTGAATAATAATGAAAATATTTTGGATGAATTAGAGACTTAGAGAAAAGGACAAGTACACTTAGGTTGTTAGGATTTAGCTTTCCAGTGTGAAGAAAGGGGAAAGCAAGCTGAAGGAGCTCCATGGGCAAAACTGAAACAAGGGGGAATTAGTGTCATTTTGTGACTTCTAATGTATGCATGTGTGGAAAGATGCATGCATGCCTGTACGAAAGCAGGCATGCCCATGTGCCTGGGTGTGTGCACGTATTTTCTACCTGTTGCACGGGCTAAGAAATTACAACCCCTTGGAAATGAGAGACGTAGCAGTTTTGATTTGTAATGTACAGGGAACTTTTTATTCTGAGAATAGATGATTACACATTTAAATCACAGTCATTATGAGCCTGGGACATCTTCCTATACTACAAAATAAGAAAGTGCTCCCAAAAATGAATTATGGAGTCATATTCTAGGCATCAGAAGGCAACTAGAAGAGATTCATGCCAGTCAAGCCTGAAACAGTACAATCACCTACACAAATAAGGACATTAATGAATTATGAACCCCTGGGGGGGTAATTCATGGGACAATATGATATAATAACTTATAGATTTAAATGGAAATAAAACAATAAATAAGCAAGATAAAACCACTGCATATGGTAAAATGCTGAGTGCTGAGTTCAGGTAGGAAAAGTGCTAATGTTAGGATACATCCTTTATAAATATCATACAAGAGTGACAATAACATTAGGAACAACTTTTAAAGGAGAGTAGGATATTTGTATGATGTTAAAGAGCCAGGGAGACAGCTCAGGGGTTTAAAGCATCTGGACCTCGATGTGCAGGTGCTCTTCCGACTCTTCGGATTTGTGGAACTCTGTAAGCTTGAAATGGTTTCCAAACGACAAGCTTAATAAGCGGAATTTATTCTCTCTCTCTCTCTCTTAGAAACAAAGTAAGTTTTACTAGAACTAAGAAGTATTTGACATTTTAAGAGATCTATGAAGACAATAATAACTGAAGACACACAAGATATCTTCATAAGAGATCTACGTGTATGGTAGAGAAGTGACATCAAGATCCATACACATCTCCTTTGCCCTCTTTCTTTTCCTTATGTGGCATGTGTTCGATCATTTCAAATTTGTTCTTGAGTTTCCTCAATACTATGGAATTTCTACTGCCCCTAACTTTCTTTAAATTATTTTCCACAATTTATGACTTCAGAGTGTAAAATAAGACTGAGAAAATTTAAAGAAACATGTCAGAGAAAAACATTTTATTTATTTGTTTATTTACGTGGGAGAACCACGGATCGAACTCAAGCTCTTGTGCTTGCCAGGGAAGGACTTATTCCACTGAGCCATCTCCCCAGCCCCTTTTTATTTAATTATTATTATTTTTTTGGTAAAACTTTTAACTAAAACAGTTTTAGCTATTTAACTTAAGCATCATATGAAAAGGCTTAGACCTTGAGGACAGTTTTTTCCTTCAAAGTTCTTACACTTAGTGACTATGAAGAATGCTATGACATGTACAGAAATCTAGTAACTCTTTTTATAATTTTGTTGCAAAACAAATAGCGATGAGACAGTTTCAAAACCAATTAGTAGGGCAGTTTCAATCATTAAATAAAATTGCGCATTGTTGTCTTGGTTACTCACTGTACAAGATGCAGACATGATATCCTCTCCACAAACACTATTAGAACAAATCTTTCTATTCATTGAATCAAGAGAAAGTAGCTGTATATCTATCCTATTTTGAATATAAAGAAACAAAATGAAACCCAATAACCTTAATGAATATAAATATTATATGCCATAGAATGAGCTAAGATTAATAAAATCACACATGAAAGTTAGGGGGGGCAGGGGAATGGGATTAAAAAAGAAACAAGCTGTAGTATGTACATGTACGCAACCCCCCAAGATGATTGTAAACGACATGTTCTGATAACATACACTAATTAAAACAAAATTGTGAAATAGGACTGATTAGCCTGTCCTATTATAGGTGAGGTTACCATGAATACTTATTGTACAGCAGTGTTTGTGCTTCAAGCATCTCTGTGTGTCTGTGTGTGTGTTTAAAGGTTCTTATATCTTTTACTCTTTAAAAATAAAACAAGCCGCCTTTGATGGAAACGGAAGTAGTAATTGCCTTCTTAAAATATCCTTGTGTTTTTTTTTTAAAAAAAGTTTAACACTGCCAAAAGAATTTGTTTGAAGAAAGATTAAAAATAACATACATACTATTTGAAAACAGCGTGGTTTAATCATTGCCATCTATTGTACGGTTATGCCAGTTGGAAGAAGACATTCAGAACTCCCTATTACTCAGCCTTCCTCGTTCATGGGATCAAATTGCCTTTGTGGGCACCGTGCCAGAGTCAGTGATGTGCACTGCAAGGCAGGTTGTAGATTGAAGTGTTTTGCTCATGAACATCTGGTTCTTGAGAAAAGTATTAGAAGGTGGGTACTGCAATTTGTGCTCATAACTAAGATTTATTATGTTACAGTTATCCACCTCTAATCTGGCAGGGTGACTTCCAGCAACCACAACCAAGGGAGTGAGAAAAATAGTGCCCGAGACTTCATGCATATACACCAGCACTGCCCTTAGGTCAAAGCCTATTTTATTTATTGTAAAAAGATTGGAGCTGATAGCCTAAGGGCTCCTTGGGCATCTTTACACCTTTATATGCAGAGCTTCTTCCTGAATTTTGTTCCTTTGCCTTCTACAAAAACCATGCGTCCTTCTGTCTCTCTGTGTATGTGCATGTGTGCATGCCTGTGCTTTGAGACACAAACTTATCTTTAGTCCAGAGTGTCCTTGAAGTTACTATGTCTTCCAGGCTGGCCTCAAACTTTCAGTGATTCTCCCACCTCATCCTTTTTTTTTAATGTATCTAGTACAGGGTCTATACAGATCAAACTCAGTGATCCTCCTGTTTTCAGCCTCCCAAGTGCTGGGATTATAGCCACCATGCCCAGTCTCAGTTGCCCTCAGTGGACAGCTGAGGGAGTGGGGCTGGCAACCTCTTGAGTGCTGGGACCACTGAGGTGTGTCACCGAGCCTGGCCCTCACATACATTCCCCTGGACTTGAATTCTTCAAATGTCTCCCTAACTCCTTTGTCCTGCTACTCAAGTAACTCCATTATTTCTATGACAGAGGTAAAAATGGGAGACCAGGAAATCATAATTTTAAAATTATCTGAATTTTTTTTTTTTTTTTTTTTTCCGGACCTGGGGATTGAACTCAGGCCCTTGCGCCTGCCAGGGAAGTGTTTATTCCACTGAGCCATCTCCCCAGCCCATAATTTTAAAACTGTACTTTTCAGAAGACTGAAATTTCAGGAAACAGAGCTGCTCAAGGTTATCCGTATCTGTCCTTCATAGTGTTGTTTGAGCCCCTTAGGCTGGTTTGTTTTGGCTTCCAGATTCATCACACCAAATATCACTTAGAAATACCGTAAATGGAGCTTGGGTGAGAAGGTAAAGGCCAGCAACCTGGCCTTATGATAAAGAAACAGACTCAAAAGTTTCAAATAATACTTGTCAGCAAAATATGTTAGATCAACCACCTTTTTTTTTTTTTTTTTTGCAAAACCAGGGATTGAACTCAGGCCCTTATGTTTGCCAGGCAAGCGCTTATTCTACTGAGTTATCTCCCTGGCCCCTAGATCAACCATCTTAAAAGACAAAACAATAAACAAATGAACAGTAGATTGGGCCTATGTCTTTTTCCAGTAAAAAAGGCCATCTTTTTCACCTGTAAAATGAGCCTTTATTTATTTGTGGGAGGCATGTTGACTTTCTCCCATAAACCAAGCCCAAACTTATATAAATTCACAAATTCCACAAATTTTCACCACTAGAAATACAAATATTCCTGGGCCTTGATTATACAGTGCCTCTTCTTGAGGGACCACATTTAGCTTGAATATCAATTTTTAGTTCTGCCTAATAGCTTTCTGTATGCCTCTCACTGCCTGTCTTGAAAATTCTTTTGTTATGATTAAATTCAGTGCACCTCCAATGAGATGAGTCCACATTCCCCAGCTCCATTCTGGAGAACACCTCCTTGGACCCTGTCTTTCCTGATATCTTCAGTATTTACTGGCTACCCCCATGGCTGCTTCATGATGCTTAGGCGGTTATCTGAAGACAGATAAATGGAATCTTGGATCTCTAAACTTGTTATTCTTGGCCCTGTACCTAAACGCTGTGTCTCTAGTTCCTCACCTTTAATACAGAGGGTGAGCACTGATCTATAAGAAAGCTTTGCTTAAGCAGAAAAGAAGGGGATCGTCTTCCTCTAAATTCTGCATCAGTCTCTGTTTTCTGCTCAGCGCAGCCCACACACTGGACAACCCTATTTTCAGCCCTGTGTGATTTCATTAAAAGGTAATTTTGGGGAGGGGTACTGAGAATTGAACTCAGGACCTTGCGCTTTCTAGGCAGGCACTGTGCTATTGAGATATATCCCTAGCCCTCTGGTGATTTCAGTTACTTCCATTGGCTTTTAGTTTATTAAACTTTGTAGGTTCATCATTATAATTCTGTTATTAGAATAATGACCAAAGTACAGGCAATTATCGAGGCAGGAGGTTAGGGTATGGACTGGCTAGGGAAGTGGGCATGACCTATTAATTACAAAGCTATGGTTACATGCATAGAAGAGTTCCCAGAGCCCTGCAAGGGGCAGGAATCAGAGAGTGCCATCTTTAATTCTCAGAAGAGCTGGAGCAGGTTTTTGATAGGGCACCCTAGACCTAAAATCAACCTAAGAAGATAAAGCGCAGCACCAGGCTCAGGACCAGTGTTCTCTGGGAGAACTCCGCACATGCTCCTTTCTCTTGTTTTCATTGGTCCAAACTTGCTCAGCAGAGCATGCTTTTTTAATTTTAATACATGTTAAAACCTGGGTAACTTTGTGGATTTGGTTAGGACAGAAAGAACCTAACAAACACTTCTGGGAGACTCTAGCACCCCCAAATCCAGTAACACTCTGGCTGTTTTTTTTTGTGCTTGATTGAGGATTGTGCTCTGTGCCCCTTCTGCCATGACATCCTTTGTGATCCTTTTAAGAGCTCCTAGATTTTACTAACCCTGTTACTATGTCTGTTATTTCCTGCCAGTCTTTATCTTTTGATTCCTGAAATCTGCAATTAGATGTCATGTCAATAATTAAAAACATGTAGATTTATTTTTATTTTTTAAATTTATTTTTTATCTTATTGAAGTACAAATATCAATCAGTTTCAAGACACCTTAACAAGACAGATTCGTTAAATTAATACATTGCAAACTGTTTTCATAATGTTGGTATCGTACAAGGTGCATACATGATATTATATTTACAGATATTATTTTAGCAGATGTCTCTTATCAGTAAATTAAGAGTGTAGCTGCTTACTTATCTTATTTTTTATACGTGAATTATATCAAAAATTCAATAATTATTTTCCTAGTTGATGACCGTAGTACTAGAAGCTGACATAATATCCTGTCCAACCACCATTAGTGCAGATCTTGCCTCTCATAAAATTATGTAAAGCACAGCATTATCTATCCCAACTGTACTGTCTATACACACACATCATGATTTTTTTCTTTCTACACCCCTTCCTTTGCCTACACCTGTCAAAGATGGGCACTCCATTGTCATTCAACTAACTTAGGTGCTTGAACTCGACACCACAATCCAACACAATCCAGCATTCCACAACAATAGTGAGTTATTCAAAGAAGTTGCGACCATAGCCATTTACAGTTAGTTTAATATTATGGCCCCGCGATGTATACTTCATTTTTATACTTTTCTGCTGGATGGTTAAGACCTAGATAGAGCAAGACTTATATACCAACAAACATGTAGATTTAAATGAATATTAGATTGAAAGAATTTTGATTTTTTTGTGGTCATCTCTGCTCAGCAAAACACTGTGTTTTAATAGTGAACAAACAAACCAAAAAAACAAAAATCTCCACAAGGCTGAGAAAGTTGCTCCTTAAAACACAAAAGCAAAAACAAAGGGCCAGTGTGAGTTCAGTGGACTATCCCAGGCACTACATGTTCTGCTGGGCCCGCCCTGAGGTGTGCTGTGCAAGCACCAAGACCTGGCGTAGCAGTGCTCACCTGTGACCCCTGTGCTGGGGAAGCTGAGGACAGGAGGATCACTACAGGTCCCAGCTGTGTAGTGAGATCCTGTACCAAATACATTAGAAAGATAAAAGCAAAAATGAAGCAGTAACAAAAATATACTCTATTTCATTCTTAAGTTTTAGAATGTAAAGACACAAAAATTCTCTGGTATTTTCTTACTCAAATACAACTATGTGGGCAACTGATTTGGTTTTATGTAGTTGTGAGGGTTATGTGGGGGTGATGTCTACTAATATACTGAGATTATTAGCATTCAAAATTTAGAGAAAATTTAAATCTAATCAAATTTTTAATTTGGACTTAGTGACATGTCTGTGTCCATTTTTAGTAGTGATACAATATTTGAAGTTAGGTTTTTTGCTTTTTCAATTTTGCTTTGAACTAAGAGAAAGAGAGATGATTTATACTAGTAGTGTTTAGACACTATATCATACCTGCATCTTGTACTCTGAATACTATGAAAACAATAATATGCAATACATTAATTATTGTAACTATCCTACTACCTGTTTTGAAATTGTCTCATTGCTATTTCTCAATAAAATAAACAAATTTTGCTTTGAAAATTTTAGTGGTTAAAGATCTTTGATGTAAGTTCAATAAATCCTTGAAAAGTTTAGAGTAACTACTAATTATTGGATGAATCTTAATTTAAATGTTAACTAAGATTTAAATACCCACCTTGATGGGTGTTTTGGTAATGATCAAAAATACCAAAAAATAAAAATGGCTGTTGCAATTTAAGCTAAAAACCAGAACACTTCCTACTTTCTATGGTGAATTTTTCCAAAGGGTCACGACTAAGGGGCAGACATTTCTCCACACTATAAATGGCTCCTAGGAATGCTGTCCTATGCCTACTACCAGTGCAGGAATGAGGTGGTTTCTTGAACCTTGTTAACCTTGCATAAAAACAAAGCAAAACAAAAACTATTAGTACTACCAATGCTACATGGCTCTATTTTAAAGTTACTCACATGTCATGTCCAGCCCAAAGTAGAACAGCCCCTTGGATTTTATTTAGTCTTTTGGTTTGCATATGAGTCTGTTATCTATTTGAACTCCAGTGGAAAGTTCAGTGTGACCCCCTCAGCCATCCATGCACATGGATTCTGATTTCCTCTATGTTGACTTTTGGGGGAAGGAAGCTATTTCCTTTCCAACCCAGTTTACCAAATTATAGTTCAGTTAGGGTCAAAAGTGCATTAAACTCACAACTACTTCCTTCCCATGGTGAGGACTGTATACAGACCCTAGATATGCAACTGTTACCCCTGTGGTGTCCCTCCTCACTGTCATTTATTTCAAGTGGACACCATTCAGGGCAATCTAGTCATGACTGCCAAATGTGAGTTCCAACTTTTACATTTTTGTTTATTTGAGCATGTCATACAAACTAATCCTTAGTACAGAAAAAAAAAATCAGCTGGTGCTGCATAGAGCAGTTCAAAAGGCTGGTATGATGCAGAATGGCACGGTAGGTGCTGAACATTGTGTTCCTGGGCTTGGTTATAGTCTTTGAGGAGGTGGAAATAAAATGCCTGATAAAGAGAGCAAGCCTAGAGCAGGAAACCTGGAGAAAGAACGTGGGTGCAAGCCAGGGACGGTACAAAAAATTCTAGATGAATATAGGGCCAAAACTTTTTTGTTAGATGAAATGAGATGCTCCATGTGGTCTAGCCTGTTTGGTGGATGGGGAAAGAAAAGCCAGAAGGGAATGAATGAGAATCCAGAATGCTCTATAGCTATGCTCTCTGGGAAAACTTAATTGTTCTTTTCTTTTAATCCATGAAGGTTTTTCAGTTTCCATCAGCACTTGGCTGTGTTCTGCTAATAAGTAGAGTTACTAATTACAAGCTGAAGTACATCATATTCATAAACTTTATATGGTTTCCATCATTTTGTTCTGATGTAGGTGATTATATTCTTCTTTATGAATGAGAAAACTGAGATTCAGAGAGCCTTTTGTAACTGCAGAAAGGTTGAGAAAAGCAACATAAGAGTGAGAATTAAAAACTATGCTGAGATCCCTAGACTACACCGGACTATACTGTCCCAAAATTAGATCTGTATTTTAGTTCTAACATTGTTAAGAACTATTCTACTCAGATGAAATTCTACTCATTTCATCTTGTTTCTCATTAACTTATGTCTGTCACAGAATACGTAATTTCATTTACTAAACAGACATAGACATTCTTTTAATGGACACACTCTTATAATTGCAGAAGGCATCTGCATAGAGTAAATAGGTGTGGGATTTGAAGCTGACTGGGCCAGTGTGGAATTCACATTCTGAACACTTCTGATTCTGGGCGTCATTTATTCTAAGTTTCATCTTACTCTAAAAAACAAGATTATTCTTCCTCTTGACAGTTCAGTGAGAATCAAAACACAAAGAAAGGGAAGGGGGAGGAACAAGTGATAGCTTTCATTTGACAACTCTCATTTCAAACTCCTAGGGAGTATCTTGGTAGAACACATGCTCTATTTTATCCAGTTTCCCGATTCTCTATCCCATGATGCACATTCACTTAACTACTACTAAAAGCTCTGTCGTATATGATTCTGCCTTAGCTCCAGCTGCTGTAACTGAATACTGACGTGGTTGGATTGTAACAGAAATTTACCTCTCACAGGTTTGGAGGCTAGAAGTCTGCAGGCCTTTCATGCAGTGCAGACCTGTCAGGTGATAAGTCTCTGCGACACCTTTTCTAAGGGCACCAGCTCCATTCATGATGGTTTCATCCTCATTAACTATCTTCTCTTAGTATCATGTTAACAATTAAGATCAACATAAGAATTTTTTGGGTGGTGGGTGGGGACATGAAACTGTCGATAGTAATATTAAGAACATGCACACTGGGTGTGTGAAGCATGAGGTCTAATCCTCAGCATGCAAATCACAACATTTGTTAGGTAGAAAGATTCTGCCTCTGCATTAGAAAGAGAAATCAGAAATTTTCATAGTTCTAGATCTGCACAAGGATACAGTATATTTTTTAGGTTTGGGAAGATCAACTGCATAATAAATATGTAAAAATGTTTTGGCAAATATGAAATATTTTATAAGCATTATTAGTTTCATGAAATTCTGTAAATAAAATGCAGGTAAAAAGATCTGAATTACATGTGTGTATATAATTTGAACAGGATGACACCGAAAAATTGGAGAAGTTATCACAAAGATTATATAATTGAAAATAAATGAGACATCTAAAAGCAGCAAATGATTTTAAAATAACTGTACCTTGAAAATGCAAATGAAATGGAAGACTATATTACTTTTTAAAACTTACAAAACTTGTGTATAAGAAATTAAAAGTAACACTGAGAACTGATCTTACTAATTTTGGATAAAAACTGTGCACAATATGCTTTGAGTCCTTAATAACCACAAGCAACTTATCACCCTTCTCTGTCACAAGATGCAGCATCTGTTATGTCTCAAGACCTAGTCTTCTGGTCTAAAGTTATGTATTATTGCAAGAGTTTACCTATTTAAACTGATTTCAGGTAATGAGTACTTCTTGACATCACATTGTCACTGACAGCAACAAGCATGAGGTCAACAGGGAAATGCACTTCATATTTCTCCAGAAAATGTTTGCTAAGAAACTCCCATTTAAGTAGTATTAATCTTTAACATTGTAGACAGCAGGGAAGATAATCCTTGTTTTGCAGAATTTACTGGATTCTTTGAGCTCCAGGAGGAATATAAGCCAAATATTTATAAAAATCTTTATTAAAATACATATTCAAAGTACATAGTCTTTTCTGTAAGTTAATACCACTAGAATACAGCAAAAACAAAGAAAAAATCATTTTAAATATACATGATTAGTATTCTTTAAAGAAAATATATTACTTAGATTTTGACAAAAGTAATCTTTATAGTAATGAGATAGTTCTACCGCAGAGCTGCTAATTTTTTTTTTTTGTTTGTTTGTTTTTTGGCAGAACCGGGGATTGAACTCAGGCCCTTGCGCTTGCCAGGGAAGCACTTATCCTACTGAGCTATCTCCCCAGCCCCAAGTTTTTTTTTGAGAGCTGCTAAATTTGCACCTAATCAAAAACTAGTTTTCATTTAACTTCTCTATTAGAAAACACCAGTATCATTCCATATACAGCAGCAGCCTCTGCTGGAGAAAAAGAAATATGCTATATCACAAAGTATTTGCTCAAATCCATCTTGAACTGGAAGTGCTTAATGATTCCTTTTCTTGCCTGCTTAGCCAATAAAGTCAATTAAAGTCATTTTTAAGGTCTTAAAGATGCACGGGCTTTATCAAGTATATCCTTCCTGATTTTTGGGTATGTTGGATGTGCTTCAAGAACCTGAAAAGACAAAACAAAAATGAACAAACAAAAAACCACAGAACTTTAATTACTGAGAAGCAAGTGCTCCAACTTAGTATAAATGGCTATTATAGTTGAGATTTTATTGGACTATTATTACAGCTACAACATCCTTCAAAGATGACATTAGATATAACCAATACTTATTTTTATTAACAGCTAAGAGCAGCAGAATGTGAGTACTGCTTCTGGAGGGTATAACAAATGTAACTGCTCCTTTCAACAGGCAAGTTACAAGATAATTTCACATCACTGATTTAGCATAGTTTTGTAACAACTTACATATGATTAAGAACTTACAATGATGAAACTCTGGAGTGATTTTCCAACCAAGTAGAACACCTCATATTTACCTGAGGCACACCTTTGAAACACAGTTAATGAGTCCATGGAG
Organism: Ctenomys sociabilis; assembly: GCA_004027165.1. NCBI lineage: Eukaryota > Metazoa > Chordata > Mammalia > Rodentia > Ctenomyidae > Ctenomys > Ctenomys sociabilis. Next base: position 18,342 of record PVKA01020219.1, on the reverse strand, counting down.
TCTAAGAACGCCGAATGGTCATTTAAAAAAAAACCCACAGTAATATTAACTGCTAGCCTTACCTTAACGTACAACCTTAACTTTATTGAGAAACACTACCTTACAGATAGACTGAACATTCAACAGAAATCACTGAGGCCGACTGTTTACTAATTATATAGTAATCTGGGAAAAATAACATTAAAAATTATTTTTAAGGCATTATTCTTCCAGCTCTTTAAAATGTTTAATATAATGCTCTATACAATCAATGGGACAATGTATATATAAATAAGTCATGGAAGGGGAGATAGCTCAGTGGCTTAAGTGCCTGCCTGACAAGCACAAAGCCCCTAGGTTCAATCCCTGGTTCTGGAAAGCAAAGAAACAACTAAATGAATTATGGAAAATCTAAAACAAATTTAAATCTTTATAATTTCAGCACAGGCTCACAGAATAGGGAATGAAGTATAGATATGTAATTTAATAATTTAAATTACAGATTTTTATATTCCTCTAAATTTAAATTAGTTAATAAACAGACTCAGATTAATTCACCAGAACTTCTTCTCAGAAAAATGACCCAGAGAGTTTATGCCACCTTCAGGTATCGTCTAACTCAAGAGATTAAAAGTGTTATCAAACATGTTTCCTCTGGCTTGTCATTAAATTGACAGACATATCACTGTCATAAATGTAAAAATATGTATTTGATTTAAATTTCATTGCCTTCTAAATTCTGGGTGCTGATAATCTCTTCAGAATATCTGATAACTCATTTAACCAAGACTCTATATTTATCTTGGGATTATCTAAAAGTAGGGAATCGTGTATCTGAAAAACTTTAATGTACAAATCAGTGTTTACCTGGTGACATATGTCAATTGCATCCACATATCTCTTTGCTTTTAAGTAATTAAATGCCAGTCTGTATCCTGTTAAGGGGAAAAAAAATTGAAGCATAATGAGCTCATTGTTGGTACTTGTTTTTTGCCTTCTTAGTTTTTCTCACTAGGGTTCTAATGTAGACTGCTCACTGAATTACCAACGGATTCTGATAACATAACGCAGCTGAAATGGAAGGGAAGAAAGTAAAAGAGAAAATATTGAAAGGAAAGGCTACAGTGACTTCGCTGTGGGCTAGAAGAGTGCCATCTCACTGGTGTGGTTCCGGTACTTACTACAAGAGTCTTACTTTGTGTCAGGGTGGGCACTCATCCTGGGCAGAAAATGACAATACAGGCACTCATTTGCACAGTGTAATTTATTTAGCACTCCACACACCAAGAAAACGTACAATCATGAATTTTACGTTATATTGAGAGAAAAATAGATAATTCCGTACATAAACAAGTAATTTCAAAACAGAGATAAATGAAAGATCCAAGGCAAGGAAATTCTAATAAGGAACTTGAAAGGGAGAGTATGATGTTGTTAAGGATGTTTGAAATCTAAAACGTGAGGTATACACTAAGCCAGGCAGGACTTCAGAACGCTTTCAGGCAGAGGCACCCGCACTGTGAAGGCCAGAGGCCCAGCTGAGAGGCAGCGAGGTGCTCCAGAGTGTATGTGCGAGCGCAGAGCGCATGGAGAGCAACACCAGCTAGCCTGCCCAAAGCCAGTGAGAATCACTGCTCGCCCTGTGTGAACGCTGAAAATTACTTTATGATATTCTCTCTGCTAAGAATGCTCAAGGGTGAGAAAAGTAAGAAGGAGCCAAGTTAGCAATAGCAGCTGTGGACTGGGTAAATAAGATACAACTCAATGTAAAGTGTATGTATCAAATTTAGAGCAAAGATGAAAATGTGAATGTTGCTTGTGGTTGCTACCAAAAGTATCAGAACAGGTTTTCAAGATTTCAAACAAATATTTGAAAAGGATTACTGGTTAACATAGTCATATAATAGTAAAAAGAAATAAGAGTTAAGATTCACAATAGTTCAGAGTTCAATATGGATACATTTATACATAATGTATAAATAAATCATATATATGATTTATACATACTAATATATATATATATATATATATATATACACACACACACACACATACATATATAGTTGTATTTCACATACACACACACAGAAGTGCCAAAACAAAAGTAAATTTCAGAGGTTTGAGAGAGTTAAACACAAAGTTATACCAAAGGCCTCTTACATGGACAAACACAAGTGCCACTTGGGAAAGCAATTTAAGGTATTATGTCAGACATAATTCATGTGGTAGCTAGTAAAACAAGTTTAAGTTTTGGTTTTTGCTTTCCTTACCAGCTTTGGGACCTGAGGCAAGTAGTTTAAGCTGTCAATTTCAAGTTTCTCTATCCAATGGGCAAAACAACTCTTCCTTCTCTTAGGATAATTTTAAAACTTAAATAAATGTCATGAAAATACCATATAGATGTTGGCAGTTTATTTCTGCTACTAAATAACAGTAACAGTTTTAATATTGAGAGAAACTTGATAGATTCTATACTAATTTGTTTTTATAGATAGGAAATAAAGGACTACACAGAGCAAGGACCATGTGGACTGCAGGTACATCACAGCTGTCAAATTTGTAAAGAACAGAATGATATGGCGTCCAGAAAAAAAAAGAGACTGAGACAATGGACTGTCACGAAACCTGAGAATGGGCGTGAAGGCGAAGCACGAATGGGTCCTGCTACTTGTCAGTCCTCATGCCCACCTTTCCTTTCTCTTTCCCTCCCCTCTTCCTTCCCACACCATTTTAAGCTGCATTAAAAGCAAGAACATGCCTAATCAAGAGAAAGAAAAAACTCCATTATATTCCCGGTCAGTCAAATTATATTTGCAAACATGTTCACTTCATGTGCCACAGGTCAGAAGGGACATGGACAAGTCAAAGAGCATTTTGCACACCTAAGTGGCTAGGGCTGCCTGCTTCGACTCACCTGCCCCCTCCCTTGCCGCTCTCATTTTTAAATAGCTATTAAAATCTCTCCAAGGGTTCCAAAGCATAAGTTAAGGAAAACATCTGTGAGCTTCCAAGGTACAGAAACAAAGGTGAAAGACCCCAAACCAAGTGTTAGAACGAATGGAGATGTAATTGAGGCTGTTTGAAAAAGAGCCTTATAATACAGCACAGAAGCTGCATTATCAGAGAGTGCACAGACTATGGGCTGCTGCAGAACAGCCCGGGGCAGTGTCAAGGAAGCAGATTTCTACTCAATATAAGCAAAGAGGAAAGTATAGGGAGAGCTACTCACAATGAAGCTGAGGTTAGTCACTGAGTGTATTCCAGATGCTAACCATCTCTCAGAGGACAAGTGGGCTAGCACGCCTCACACTGTTTACAAAACATCTAAACTAGGTAAAGTTTTTAGATGGTCAAGAGAAAAACAATATGGTGGGGCAAAACTGTGGGAAAGATGGTCTTTTTCATAAGGAATATGAGTTACAGGTTTTGAGAAATCTATAGTAAAGATATCTGGATTATTTGACTTTATGCAGAACTTTTCTAATTTATTTGATAGGACACCCCCTCCTCAAAACTGCAAGAAAAACTAGGCTAGATGTTTGCTAAGGTGACTAAGACCAAGTTTGGACCCCAGGAAATTATATTTAAGTATCTAAAGATAAAAATTATGAATGTAAGATATATTCTCTTCTCAGAAAGAATGTCTTAATTCTTAATGCTCTTAAGATGTCTTATTCTGAAAAAAAAAATTAAATAAAGATTTACAAATATAAGTTTCCTGTAAAAACCCAGTGGCTAATCTGCTATGCTCACCCACTGCTGGGTTGGTCTGCCTGCCATACTTCCATGCCATCTCATAGTTGGAGGCAGCATCTGAGTACGCTTGCTCCTTCTCCATGATGTACCCCATATATTCATAAGCTTTGCAGCAAGACTGGAGAAAAAGGAAAATGGATTAACAGCTTGACACCATCAAAATTATATGGGATATTTATGAGTAAAGAGACTCCACTGACCCACCTCATGGCACAGATAATGTTTTCAATTTTGAGTATGGATTCAAATTACTTATAAAGCTTAATGAATGACTCTAATGCCATGTCTCTATCTCCAAAAAGACCTTTTATCTTTTTGCTACAAAACCAGAAATGTACATTAGAGTCCATGTATTTTGGCATGTACATATATATTATTATAAATTATTTCAACACATATAAATAAGGAAATAAAAGTACAATGAATTCTATGAGCCCATAGCTTACCTTCAAAAAATCAATTCACTACTGAGAGTACCTCATTTCTCTTTCCACACCTGTGCTTCCATATTAGCAGAAAAGTATTTTCAGGTACTGTATCATTTCATCTATAAAAATGTTAATGTGCCTCTTGAAAAGTTACCATAATCACACTTATGATACACAAAGTATAGCGACTCAACTACCAGGTCTCCAGTAACTGTTGAAATTTTAAATTGCTGCAACATAGTTTTTTTTAAAATATAGGAGATTTGGTGTATCCAAATAAGGCTCACATGTTGTGATGAACCAGACTTGTGTCCCGAGTCTCTTTCTGATCTAGGGGTTTCTTTTTGTGCTTCTGTCTCTTTTAATTAAATGTAGTGTAAAAAAGATTATTCATCCTAGAGTTTCATTAACCCACATTTCATTGACTGAATCCCTATGTTTATATAGTCCTATGTCACCGATAATTTCTGAAACTTGTGATTAGAGCTAAAATGGTTTTAATATTTTTTATATATACCAATAGAATTTTTGTAACTTTTTCTTTAAAATAAGTTTTATCAATATTTCCTTAAAAGCATGACATGAATAATATAAAATATAGAGAGGCAGATTTTCTGCTTTCATTCAGATAGGGTCCGCATAGGGTAGTCAAATCCTAACATTTTTATATTGATTTTTTCATTTCTCTTGATTTTCTAAAAAAAAAAAAAAATGGGTTACATTTTTATGATTATGTAGTATTTCTCATCGCAGACCAGTCCTGTCATAGGTGCTGCATTCTTCCACCAGGAGGCACAGAATATCTGATTTTCCCTTCTTTTGTAATATTACAGCCATTCAAAACTTTACTAGGTTTGAAAAAAAGATTCTAGTGTTTCATTTACTGTCTCAAAAATGTGTATAGTGAAAAATCTCTCATCTCCTGATTATCCAATAGCATAGTTTATACAGAAAAGACGTTGCTTTCATTTTATTGTCAGCTTTAGAAATAAGTAGCTCATTAGCATACTGCAGTGATAACCAATTAAGTTTCTCTTTTTCATAAAGCTGGACTAAAGACATTTGAGGTATGTCAGCCTCCTGCAGTTCCCATCCCCACTGGTACTTATGTGTGCCCTGAGTCTGGCTCTTTGTCCTTGGCACCACTCTAATCAAACCTAATGCCTCCCTGACATCTGGCACAACAAGATGATCTAGTGTCATCTTGGGCATTCCTGAGTAAATCTGCATGATTTCCATTTTTTTAATGGTACAATCCAAGATGTGTAAGCTTTTTGGTTCCTGAAGCTCATGCCCCCAACACTGATGTGCCTGACCAGCAGGGCCAAATAAAATCTCTGAAGGAGTCTTCCTGTTCAATTATGCAAGGTATTGCTGTCAGCACTGCAGCAGACTGAAACTGTACCTGCAGCAAAACCTTAACTTACGAAATCTTTCTTAATTCTACATTAGACATACAAGGTTCGACTATGAGATTTTCAAAGCCTATTAATGAGTACCTTTTGTTTTGAAGGCCAATTTAAGATGGATGTAGTTGATCATTCAGAATAGTCTATAGATTGATAAATGGCTGGATGTTTTAGTTTAAGTTCCTAAGAAAGTATACAAATAGTAGTAGAAAATCATGACTCCTCTTTATACAATAAATGATGCATTTCATAATCGAATTCACTGAGAAAATAGAACTTTTACTATAAGTAAAAGTTTGAATTGCTATGAATTTGTGAAAATACTTTCAAGTTTCTAAGCACAATTATTTCTGAACAGATAATAAGAATCTTTACCAAACTCCCTTAAGCATACATCTCCTCTGTATGACTAAATACCAAAATGTTAGTAAAACGGCATATATTCTATGGACCTGAAGATTTTTTTCCACTTTTCTATCTAAAGATAAGAGTTTTTATTAAATTAAATTAAAAGCTAAGGAGATTTCCCCGCATGAAATATATTATGCATAGTGGATCCTAATAATCAGGAAATGACATACAGCTGCAGTAAATTCATCAAGCATATTCTTAATAGGAGGGACAGACACCCAAAATTATTGTGCTGCGATCTTCATTAGCTCTGGGATGCGACGGGTAGTCACAGGCAAGTGCTTGACACTCCAGCAACATTTTCTGTGAGAAGGGCATCAGCACAGCTGAAACTTAAAAATGCATAAATCTGCTTTCTTTCCAAGGGCAAATCACTTTACTATCATTATTTTCTATTTCTTGTTAATTTACATTTAATATTAAAAAATAAAACACCCAAGAATCATTGGAAATGGACTAGCCTACTATAATGTCCTACTATAGAAAGTCTATGATGCAAACGCTAACAATTATTTTTCTCTCTTTAATCACCTACTCTATTATGACGCAGGCATTGTCTTAACAGGTCTTCTGCCATGTCATATTTTGCTGACTGAATATAAATATCAGCAAGCAGAAGCCAACTTTTCTCGAACTCCTCGGCATCAATGGCATTCCAGTTCATTTTTGCGATACGTTTCAGCTGATTTCTAGCTTTTGGTGTCTGTTTCAGGATCATATAAGCTGTTGCCATTCCCAAGAGTGCTGGGATATGATCATTCTGTAAGAAAACAGAACTTTAGATCAGTAGACAAATGAAATAAATATCCTCTACTTAAAAGAAAAACACGGAAAGCAGCGCACACTACATAAGAATCAGTGTGTGGTTCTATTTCTGGCTCCATTTCAGGTAACACTGATTCCCATCACCTTTAAACACAGTGAGTAATCTCAAGCTATCATGAAGAAACTTGCCTAGACTCTGTGTGATAATTCTGTAACTATGCAGATCTCACAACCACAAAATCCCAACAATGTGGGTGACCTGATCTGTAATGGGAATGCCTAGCTACATTGTTTCTACAGAAACAGAAAAAAATCCCATTTCAGTACAGGTAGTTTTATTTCAGAGTTAGTGTTTTAGTTCCTTAGTTGTTCTCCTGCCAAACACGAACAGGACTAGAAAAATTTTCCACAAATGATAGTCCATTTGATTTATTTTTGTGGTATTGAGAGCTAAAAACCAGGAGTTTTGCACTGAGCTGTATCCCCAGCCATTTTGTACTTTAGTTTTTAAATTTTGAAATGGTCTTCCTACATCACTAAGTTGTCCAGGCTGGGTTTGAACTTGTGATCCTCCTGTCCTTCCTGGGATGCTGGGATTGTAGATGTGCACCACCAATTGGAATCTACTGTTCAGTCTTCATCCTTCTCATTTTACCAAAGAACCTTTTCTCACAATAAAGGTCGACCACTTAAATGTTATACATGAAGTGTGCAATTAGTCATCTAGAAATTACATGAAACAGTCATGCCTTAAAATAAGCTTTCAGATGTACAGTTAGTGCTTTCCTCATAGGGTCTTTGAAACAATATTTTAGATAAGAGTTGGAAGTCAGAAAATGGCATTCTGTGAAACAGGTTAATTAGAATTCATATAAAATGGAAGTTCTCAGCCGTCTATCCAGAAAACTAACTTATATAACCTATAATACTGCTAATTAACTATACTTTTTATTTTTTTGGCAGAACCGGGTATTGAACTCAGGCCCTTGCATTTGAAACTATAGTTTAAACTACAAATTTAAACTCTGAAATTTGGCAGCAGGATTATGATACTTTTAGAAAAAAGAGGGTCTCAGCTTCAGATACTAATTACCAAACATAATGATAATAAAGGTTTCTTGATTGTTAATTTGGGAAACTTACAGTAATGACTATTGAAAAAGCAGGGTAGAGTGATACAATGTTCAATGTCCAACACTGATTATGGTCAGAAGACAAATAACTATGAAAGAGACATGGGCTTCATTAGTGTTTGATTAAAAAAAAAAATAGGAATGTAAAACTTGGCTTTCATTCTATATCTGCTGATAAACTTTCAATATGTAACTTTTTTCCCAGATAAAGAGTGGTAAAATAGTTGGAGCAACCAACTGAAAATAGATTGTGCAGGTCTGTGGAATACTATAAATTATTAAGCTTCAGCCCACCTTAGGTGGCCTAGGACAATGCAGAAAATGGAGGCTTGCTGCGCATTTGTCAGTCAGTCACAAGATGGCCTCAGAAGAGAAGGGTCCTATGAAAGTCACATGCACAAAACATTTCACATCACACAGTGAAAGTAGACCAGACTAAAACAGCTTAAGTTGGATTAGAATGGGTTCTTCGCTACTTATCACTCTTGAGTGAACCAAGTAAGTTTCTAAAACTAGAAACTGAATTCTCATCTTGGCAGTGACCACAGATTTTGTTTGTTTTTTGGTTCTGCTCTTCCAGTGTAAGGGGTGGGTCCTGGGGCCCTGAGCACGCTAGGCAAGTGCTCTCCCACAGCGCCTCAGCCAGCTCCGCTCACTGCCAGCCACCCCGAGTGCAAAACTCCGGAGTGGAGAAGAGAGCTCCAAGTGACCAGTGCCCTTTCACACTTCCAGTATGGCAAGAGGGAGGGTGCTGCTTAGGCTGCTGATTCGCCCCCGCTTCCTCTCTCACTCCCTGCCGCAGACGTCTGAGGGACCGGGCTATGAACACAACTTTTTGCATCCCTGCTCTTAGAAGACACTGCTCATTTTTGCCTAAGAAAATGTAGTTTATCTGTAGTTTTTAAAATAATTTTGCTCCACAAAAGGACTTTCCATCCTCCTTCTACTAGAAACTATGGCAGTGCTTCTGTCTGAATTTATGCGGCTTTGTGATTGCCGCTGTGCTTAGCACTCACTGGCTACTTACTGGACAGTCCCTATAGTGAGTGTATGTAGCCTGTAAGCGAAAAGAAAAATATGAGATAAAATCCAAACCGTATGAAATTTCAGCTCACCCATCATTTTGATAATCAATATGATCATTAATTTGATAATATGGTCAACAAATATACTTGAGAATGATGTTTATAATAACATAGGTAAAGATGATGAAAATAATGCAGTCTCATCAACATTAAAAACTGGCACAGACTTTGTAGAAAACTGCTGTAATATCAATCATGGCTTTTGGCTCTTCTTTTTAAACACTGAAGAAAAAATATGAGATTTACTCATATCAAATTCATTGCTACTAAATACTACTTACAACATGCAGTGGCCAGAGCCCCTTACTTGAAATTGTGCTTCATTGTATGCTTACAAACTTTTCTTAGGCTGACATAATTGTCTTCACTCAGCAATGATCATGTGTCTGTTGCTCAAGGCCAATCAACAAAGCCCAGTCCTTGGGACCTCATTTCTATAAGGGCTCTGCTCTGATGCTACTTTGCTGTGTGTCTCAAGGGTGGCTGAAGATGCGAATAATTATATGCCATCCAAGACAAATGGTACCGAACTAGGACAAGAGATGTAGTTGCCCAAATGCCAGTATCTCATTTGGACATTGTAGGGGGCCTCTGGCAATTTGTTGCTATGACTATAACCTCTGAACCAGAAGAAAACAGCAAATTTCTCTATATCCTCTAACAGAGGAGTTTTCAGCAGCCTAGCACTGCAGAGTAAAACAGCAATAATGAATTCTAATGAATACCCTTACCAATTGCCAGTTGGGTAATACCCTTAGTCTTGTGTGAGCAAAGGAGACCTAGAACACTCAGACAGACAGAAGGAAAGAACATAGTTCCGAGTGGGGCTAAACAGGAAAAAAACCTTTGGTCTTCGAAGAATAGTATGTAAAGCAGTACTAATAAAAGGATTATAGGAGGCTGTTTCAGTGTTGCAAAAAGCAAAACCCTATCATTTGCATGATGAAACTATAAATTGTTAGCATTTATTTCATTTAGTCCTAGAGTTGAAAAAATTCCAAGAATATAGTGAAAAGGTTAGATCTCAGCCAACAGGTGCTTGCTTTAACTTAGGAAGTTGATGTAGGCTACATCTACAACACAGAAATTCTCCAGAATTCAATGTTCTATTAAAGATAATTACATCACTAACACATCAGCAAAATAACAGCATCTCTTCAGGAAAATGTATTGTGTAGAGTTATGCCAGACTGTACATCTAATTTTTACAAAATAAGTATGCCAATCTTCATAAAATACACTAATGTAAATTTCTATACTACCAAGGAAAGATAACATATAAAGCTGAAAACAGAAGTACTAACCTCAGATTTTGCTACTTCAGTGAAGGTATTTAAAGCTTGCTCAACATTAGGTTTCTGTTTCGTAGCCATTAAGCAATAGTTTTCCATTATGCGAAGCTGTACATGACCCTGAATAGTCTGAGGTTTTAGTTCTTTAAGGAGTTTTTCTGCAGTTCTGACTGCTAACTGAACAGACTCTTGCTTCTCAGTTGAATTACTGTGAACAATTAAAAATCAATTAGTTACGTCCATTACTCATAAAATTCACTGAGATTAGAAGCAGAGCTTGGCATACATTGGCTTCTATTTGTCACTTATTTAAAAGCAATCCTTTGTGGAAAACATCACTCATTCTCTTCTAGTAACAAGTGTTACACAATTATAATCCAGTTTTTCAATAAAATAAACATATCAGTAAGACACCATTAAACTGTAACTCACTCTAGAATAAAAACAACAATAAGCCAAATGTGCATACGGTAAATGTATTCAGTTAAGCTTAATGCAAAACTAGGATAAAACAAAACTACATAATTAGCAAATGATATTGTCAATTTAGAAGGTGAAAGGGAAGAAGGGAAAAGAGAAAAAGTCAAGCGCTTCATAATTTCATTCAATGTATGTAAAATTAGTTTTATGTATAAGAAAGTGGAAGTTCAAACAGGTGAAGTGATTCGTCAAATTATACAGATAATAAAAGGTAATTTGAGGATGTGAATGTAAATTTATCACCTACAGTACAAAATGTCCATTTTCCTTACCAGCTTGTCTGCCAGAAAAATTTCACATGTTTAAATGTTATAAAATTTGAATACGATATCAACTTGAGTATTTGATAGCAAAATTCTTATTTTAATATATCATATATAGATACTTTAAATATTCAATTAAGAAAAGAAATTAAACTCTCCAAATCCAATCACTAAAGTCATTCATCTTTCCTTGGACCTTCCCCTATATATCTTACTTAACACTTTTTTTTCATTTATGTATTTGGAACAAGGTCTCACCACGCAGCTCAGACTCATAGTGATCCTCCTGTTTTCAGCTTCCCCAGCACTGGGATCCTAGGCATGCGCCACCGTGCCCAGGCTTGATGGCCAGCTCGGCATGCCTGGGGCAGGGCCAGTAGAGCCTGTGGTGCCGGGGACTAAACCCTGGTCCCTGCGCTTGTTAAAGCAGGTGCTTAGTCCACTGAGCTATCTCACTGGCCTTTTATCTTACCTAATACTCTTTATATTGGTGTCAACCTTCTTCCAAGTTCCTCTGTCTTCTGAAACACTGCAGCTTTGTATCTCTGTCCACCAAAAAGACTGCCCATTCCTGTCCTGCTCTGCTTCTTCAGATCTCTTAAATGGAAGCATGCCCAAAATTTAGTTTTCAGAGCTCTTACACTATTCTACCTTGCATGGAGGCATTTCAGAGTTGTGACTTTCTACTCTGTACAGAGGTCTCCTGCCTCTGCAGAGCCAGCAGGCCTTTCCCTCTAAGTTCTAGTTTTCTATTTCCATTATTTGTTAAAGATCTCAACTTTGGTAACCAATAATTCTGTAACAGTATGCTTCTTCTAAAACAAATGTTAAAATAAATAGAGCTTTATTGTTTTTCTAAAATTTCAGTGTTCTTTATGAATCTAAGCCTTAAAATCTGCCATTTCAATTACTCAGCAGGCTAATGTTAGTTTTATACCACTTCTCTAAGCATCTTCCCTTCATCAGCATGTACTGCTATAATTTCTATGAACTCCTGTGATACTTAATATCCATTATAGTTCATGTCTGCTGTGTTGGAGACTGAATGGTTTCTGGTACTGTCTTGTACTTTAAGTAAACCACATGGTCCTGAAGGCAGAAAATACTGTTATATTCCTGCACATCCTTATATATTCTTTTACCAAGCCCTGCCTAACTCTCAGGACAGCACATGCACCAAATACAGCTTGATGAAAATCACTTAGCACAGAAGAGCACAGCATAAAACAGCAGATGCTTGAGGCCAGGAACACGCAGTCCAAATCTTGCTCTATGTTTACTGTTGCAGACAAGCTGACTCTGAACTTATGTTATACTGGTGTTTTAAGAAATAAGTAAGAGTACATATAAAGTATACAACACAGGGTTGACATATATAAAACTATTATTTAAGTACTACCACTATTGTGTGGAGAATTTTTACCACTCATCCACTAGTATTATGCATTTTTTATAGTACAATTGGACAATGTCTGTATAGTATGTCTCTTCTGATATAGGAAACTTCCTTAAAGTATTTCTTTTTTTTTTTTTTTTTTTTCTTAAAGTATTTCTTGCCTGTTTCAGAAAATTGTTATTTTGATGTTAGCTACTGTTATTCAACCCTTCATTAATACTATACTAGAACATAGTTATCTTTTATAAAATATTCCTGTTTATTGTCCCTAGTAACTGTTAAATAATGTGCCCAAGGATAATGTATCAGACCACTCACCCCAGGTCTCCTTCCAGGTTTTCAAACACTTCACCTCCAATAGTTTCGTTGTCTGGATTCAAACAGATTTCTATCATATTATAAAGGGCATTTTGGCCCCATTCACTGTCTTTCCGAGCTTTATTAAAATGTCGGAGGGCTTCATTTGGTTCTCCAGTGTACCTTGTTAGATGTTTAAGAAAATCATTTCAATCATTTTCTATAAAATTTGTACTAGGTTATGATACTATTTGGTGAACAAAACTATCAACATATTGAAAGGTGTATATATTTTTGATTATAAAGAAAAGCTTGTTCTCTTTTATCTACAATAAAAAATTACTATGTAGGATTTATTTGCCAATGGATTTACCAAAGATATAGTCCTTTACAGTACTGAAATCCTGGCTCTACTTTTGCTCTGGAGTTACGTTTCTCAGCCATTACGAAAAGTTTTGGGACGTCATCAAATTTTCCACATCTTCTTAGGAGATCAATCAAACGAGATAAAGTCATATAATTATCTAGAAATAAATCATACTTCAGATATAACCATTTCATAACTTTTGATCTGATGGTTCTAATGGTACTTTCTAATGTATACTCAAATGAAGTATAACTTAAATACAAGTAAAGGAATACCTCAGACACTGCATGGGCAACTGGATGTAAGCAAATGATACAGGCCTGGTCACAATGAAGGGCACTGAAAAAAATGTTGCTCAGTTTTCAGTTGTTCTTAGGCCCAAAGCTTTTTAGAAAGAGTCTTTGTCTGGGCAATCTAGACTCTAGTTCTAAAATTCAGGAGGGCAAGTGAATAGTTTCTCATTCTACACACACTGCAGCTGGGAAGCACGAGAGAACAGCACTGTTTGACAATGGTGGTTGTGGGCAATTACCAACTTCTGACTTTAATACATGCATGTAGTTAACACTAAACATTGGACTGACTACGGTTTATATCTGGATGCCCCCCTGTGCCTCACGTGTTCAGAGGAAGGGCTTTGGGGAGCTGACTAGATCATAAGGACACACAGTGAGAGCTGTTAGGAGGTGGGTCTGGCCAGAAGGGGAGAGGCACTCGGGTATGCCCCCAAAGGCTGTCTCCCTCCTTGCCTCACCCAACCTTCTTCCTGTCCAGCACACTGTGAGCAGCTGGTCCTCCACTGAACCCCTGTGCCAAGCTGTCCTGCCTTTGATCCAGTTGGCTCTGGACTGAAATCTTTCCCAAATGAACCAAAATAAGTCTTTCCTCCTGCAAGTTTTGGGTGTCAAGTATTTTGTCGCAGTAATGAGGGAAGTGAGTACAACTTAAAATACCATAGCCTTAACATATTAGCCCCAGTATTTTAATGTGATTTTAACTTCTTCCAAGGAAGGGAATTCAATTATTTGGTTTCAGATAAATTTCCTGTTAGGTTCCTGGAAAGCTTTCTTCAATTCCATCTGGTTCTCTTGATCAGGTATATACTAAGCTTTGAGAATAATTTAATAATGTTTTTAGAATCATATATGAACATTTTAGAAAATAAAAAATACAAAGAAGTATAAATAAGGAGAAAAAACCCCTTCAAGGTTCCACAAGATAACTTTGCCATGCTTCCTTTCATATATTTATGGGTGACAATCAATAAATATGAAAATTTAAATTCATTTACAATTATTCTTTGCTTACAATGAAATCTAACTGATACTTTGGGATTTAATTTTGATGCAACATTGTATAGTACACAATTGTCAACTGTTATTAATGGTACTCTGAAGATTTCAGTAGCTATGAGTCTTTTATTAACAATTCACATCTTATTTCTCAATATAATAGTTATTTTTTTAGGATGTTTGGGCTGTCAAGTTTCTGTATACAAATACACATAAAGCCATTTTAACACAATTCATCTTTGAATCTACTTTCCAAGAAAAGCAAAGATACCACATGATCTAGCAGGTCCATTTCTGAGTATATATTCCCCCAACATGAAACCATACCCTCAAAATATACAGGTACATGAGATTTGTATACCCACATACACAGTAGCACAACTTAGGCAAAAAAGTAGAAACAACCCAGTTGTCCATTCTGAGTAGAAAAACAAAATGTGGAACATAGATTAAAAAAAAATGATACCCTAACATATATGAAAACCAGGATAAAGCATGAAGACATTGTGTTAAGTGAAATATACCAGACACAAAGGAGAAGTGTTGTATGCTACCACAGAGAAGCTACCTAGCAGAGTCAAATTCACAGGAGTGGAAAGTGAAATAGTGACTGTCAATCTAGAGGAAGTTTCCTCTAGATAGGGAGTTGGTGTACAGCGTTAGAAAAATAAAAGAGCTCTGCAGAGGGATAATAGTGGTGCCTTGCACAGCAGTAGTTATTATTGGGCTATACACTTAGAAATGGTCAAAAATAATTTTAAGTTGTGTGTTTTACAATAGAGGAACAAAAGATCAAAAGAATGACTAGAGGTTTGAAGACACTCTATTACACTTTCTAACCAATCCAGGTTGGCAATATTATCATGTGCCCTCTCTGATCTATAAGTCTGCATGTTTTGTTTTTCATCCCTTTTGCAATTACTAAAAAGCAGAACATGGTAAGAGGATGATTTAAGGAACAGAAGATTCAGTTTCTAGGGAGATAGTCCAACAGCCTAAGCACCTGTCTGGCAAGCGCAAAGTCCCAAGTTCGATCCCAGTACCACATGCCCTGCCAGCCTAGAGCCAAGGGCATGCTGAGCCAGCCACTGAAACTGGGCACGATGGAACACACATGCAATCCCAGGATGGGGAGGCTGAAACCCTGCACCAAATAAATAAATACAAATTTAAAAAAAAACACAAAAAAACAGAAGATTCAAATATTGGCTTGGTCCTTTAGCAATGTAAACACAAACAAATGACTAAAACTACTTGTTTTCTTAAAATGATTTTGACCCCAGAATGCTATGAAAGTAAAAACAAAGGTATGATTGATACATGTCATTAGTAATGTTTACACCTAAAATTTTGATAAGAAAATCATAATGTATGCTTCAGAGTAAAGTTATAGAACTTGGAAGCTATACTAAATAAAGCAGGAAATAACAAAACTTTTTGGCCAATTTTTTTGTGTATGATATTGTTAAAATTTATAGTTTGTTGCTAATGTTATCTAAAGTCAGCACCGGGAAACCAGTTTCTTGAATAATTTTCCTTTTACAATACTACTGAAATATACTCACTGTTACTTCAAGTTTCAATTACCACTAATTGTTAAATTTCATTTACTTGTCTTTTGGTTAACCATGACATTTCTTTGACAGAATTTCATTATGTAATTCAGGCTGGCCTTGAACTCAGAACAATCCTCTTGGGTCATCCTCCCAACAGGTAGGACTACAGGCCTGAACCACCACGTCTGGCCCCAAGTTAACCATGAAATTTCACACAACTGAAATGCATTGGTATGGTCTGAAAAAACTTAGCTAGTCCATCCTTGCTCATGGACTGTAGATGGATACCAATATAACTCTAGTCTGATGGGATAGGGTATGAGCACAATGATGTGGAATTAAAAACTCTATATTCTGACTTTATTTGGTGGAGTCAGGAGAGGTTTCCTACAGAAGCTGACTGCTGCACAGCCCTAAGGAAGGAAAAAGATCCTGCCAGTGTAACCAAGGCTTTCTGAGTAGCAGGTGGCACATGTTATTACACATCAAAGTGAAGAGGGGTAATAAATATGAACAGAAGAACAATTTGGAGTCATCATTCTTTAAATTATGATACTAGTTCAGACTTGAGAGCGCTTAATTTTTCTAGCACGGTGTTGAAGTCTGAACCCAGGGCTCAGGCATGCTGGGACATGTGCTCTGTCACTGAGCAACAGTGACACCACCACTATCGATACCACTCTACCACTGTCCTAAATTTTCACCAAATGTGTAACTTGTGAGTTTTAGAATTGATCTGATATTCCTACGATAGCCAATAGTAGCAAGACAAGGGGCTAGAAAATTACTCAGAAAACTTCCTTGGTTCAGGTGACAGGAAATGCTAAGTAGAGCTGTGGGACAGGAGAAGACAAATGAACATAATATCTAGTTATCAAGTAGACAGAACTATTGAGACATAGTAACCAACCAGTGTGCAGAAAGGAAATCTCTGCATCATTTGGAAATTTTGAGAAAATATATAATCTGTCAAAAGAATAATAAGTAGATCTAGAAGAGAAAATTTTTCAACTAGTTAAGTTGTCAAACTGGATGGCACATTTTTGCAGTAAACTAAAATAGTTTTGATCCATGTATAGGATGACCATAATACACATGTATAAGATCATTTTACATTCAAGAGTTTTAGAATTTGACTAAATGTATTTGTCAGTATATAAAGTCCTACTAGAAATAAAGCACACAAAACAAGATTAGAAAGATAAAATTTTACATAGCTAAGAACTTTGCAGTTAATAACTGGGCATTTTGTGGTCATTTATTGACTCATTCAACCAATGAACATTTATTTTGCCCCACATATGTGGCTCATGATGTGTCTGACAGTAGGAATATAAGATGAATTTATGATCCCTGAACTTCAGAAGTTTGTAGTTGAATAGAAATGACAAATATCTATGCAGATATTTTTTAGCAAAAAACTAAATGATGCAGTATGGGCGATGGGACCCCCCTCTCCCACCATGGATGCACACTCCCCTTGAGCACCCCAGTGGCACGGGCAGACCATGGCGGGCACTCACACTCCCAGTGACACACGCAGCGCTTTTAATCTAGGTTGTAAGACCTAAGTGCAGTATGTTTTCACAGAAGGACATATATGTTAGATTATGTGTTGAGAAAGAGAGAGCAAGGGTAAGGGGCCGGGGAGATTGTTCAGGGGAACAGGTGCTTCCCTGGCAAGCGCAAGGGCCTGAGTTTAACCCCTGGTTCTGCCCTTCCCACCCAAAAAAAAGAGAGAGACCCAGGGCAGAAAATATATCATAGTTCAGTGAAAAGAAAAATCCCACTCAAACTGGATTGTAACTGCATGTCATTTGGTTTTGCTAGAGTACAAATCTTTATGCTGAATTTATGAACAACTAATTTTATGTTTGTTTATAAATGGTCAAAAGCAGCCAATATACTAAGACTTAATTATTACCTATTTTGAGAAAATGGCACCAAGTAACAGAAATCTGGGTGACAGGAAACCTTACAAATGAAAATTTCTTTGTTTTTGTAAGATTATGTGTGAGGGGAGCTTTAAAACATTCACAAGGAAATAGGTTGGCTTTTTAAGAATCAAGGTTTTGAAACACTGTGACACAGGAACAGTTTGAAATACAGTGCAAACATGTGCACTGCCTTTAAGTGTTGGCTCAGAGAACAAGAACAGAACAAAAAATAGTCTAGAATCCAAGGCAGAAACAGTAGGAAAATGATACAGGCCTGTAGAAAACAAAGGTAGGGTTAGTAAGGTGAGTGGAGGGGACATGAGTTGATTTAAAGCCAGGAGTTATCACAGTAGAGTTGTATGCTGCTTAGGGAAAAAAAAAAATGATGTGAGTATGGAGTGGGGGAAAGGGGGAGGGAGACAGGAAAAAAGGAAGGAGGGGAGAAGAGGGCACAGGGGAGAGAAGGCATAGGGGAGAGGGGAGAGAGGGGAGGGGG
>PVKA01020218.1:14175-40855 GCA_004027165.1 Ctenomys sociabilis | reverse complement strand
TAAATATCGTATAGTCTCCCTAGTATAACAAGCAAAAAGCAGAAATACAAAAGGAAATGTATAACAAGTAAAATCAATTGAGTCAGATAAGGCAAAGTGAATGGCATATGCTGCAGGATACTAATCAGCTTTTCTTCTGGATGGTTAACAACCTAAGATCCCAAGTCAGAGTTGAAGAAATAGAAGAGCCACAAGGCCAAAGTGTCTCTTAGACTCTTCCTGTTGAACTGAGGTGTCCTCTTCTGGGTGAAGGGAGTTGACAGGATGGTAGCTCATAGCTAGGAGTTAGTACTAGATGTCTCAGTTAGGACTAGAAGTTTATCTTTAGTGACAGCTTGCATAGGAGACTGAAGAAATCTTGAATAAAGTTTTAGAAGACAGCATGCTATGAGTAAATATCATCATGATTAAAGGACACAGGAGGAGAAACAAGGGGGCAGGTCTATGATCTTAATGTGTCATTTTACCATGACCATGTTGAACAGGAGGACTATTGATTTTTAGTTTTTGATATCAGTGTGAGGAAAGGGGCCAAGGTCATCTGTAGGACATCAACACAACTGTATTGGGGGGGCCTCATAAGAGGGAGAGAATAAAGTTGTTGCAGGCAGCGGAGTTAGATAGGAATATTTTTAGACAGTCAGGCAGGGGCAGGCCCTCAAAAGAAATAATACAGGAAACAAGATGTCTGCAACTCTAGGAAGGTCAGAGGCTCCTGCTGTGAACTAGACCTAAAGGCCAAACAGATGTTAAAAAAGTAACACCAGGGATTGATATTCTAAATAGGTAGCAATCTCCTAAAAAGACCCAAGTGAATCACTAGCCCAACCCCCAAGGAGAAGAGACCCTGTCCCCTATTCATGCTCGGTTACTATGTGACTTGCTTTCCCATTTGGTCCTGGGCCTAATCAACTTTACCTGAACAATGGTGCTTGTAATCCCATTGTCTGACCATAGTTTTGTCCCACCCCACATCCACCTAAGCAAGACCCCTTCTCTACCTTCAAAATACCCGGAAAGAGACAGCTTCCCTGGCAACCCACTAGGGTCCCCCTTCTGTCCCTCTCAGACAGAAGCTTTTCTATCCAATAAAGTTTTTTCCTCAACCTCCGTTTGTTCCTAAAATTCATTCTTCAGTTTTAGAGAACACAAACTCATCCATGTCAGGTTGGATGTTTTACTTCTCTGTATCAAAGTGATGAGACTGAGAAGGTTACAGATGGAAATAGTGATAGAAGGATCTTCTATGAACATCAAGTGGGTTTGTTATATATGACGAGTCATTAGGCTGGAATTGTCTTATGTGTGATGAGCTCACTAAGGTGATGGGGTGAATGGACTGTGATAGATTGTCCTAAAGTGAACTTTTTGTCTTGTGTTAGTGTGGCTGCTGTTGTGTGTGGAGACATGGAGTCTATCTATGAGCTGTTTTGTGTAGTTGTTTAGAAAGGTAGGCTATTGCCTGATAGGATGGTCTTTTTTCATGTCCTAAAATACTCACTGCATTGTGACCCTGAGAGGTGGTGTATAGGATAAAAGACTGAATTGGGTTGGGTAAAATGAGAGCTGAGGCCCTTAGGAAAGCCTGTTGTAGCTAGTGAAAAGAGGAATTTCACAACAAAACTGTCTTTTATTTACATTTTTGTGCTGTTAGTAACATATGACACTAGGTTTCTGAGCAACTATTAGAAAAACTTTAACCAGACAAGATGCTCATCTCAGGAGTGAGGTAACTTGTTTGCTTTAGGCACCAGGTCAAGTCCCACCTACATATATTTGATCGATTTCCTAACTTCATAGCTCCCAACATATCCCCTTTTTCTATTTTGATTTTTAGAGATGGGTGTACCACTGCAGTTAGAGTGGCTGTATTTGGAGAAGTCTTCAAAGGACCTTTTCATCCATGAAACCAGTATGTAGGTACTTGAATTCAGCAAAATGACCCAATATAGTCCAATATTCCATAATAATATTGGGTTATTGGCAGAACCGGCAATTGTCAAAAGTTGTGGACTTGAGACTTTTACAGCTCAGCAAATTAATATGGCATTACTTTTCATACCTCATGGTTATACTTTTCCACTGGATGTTTAAGACCAAGTTAAAGCAAGAAAAAAACAGGGAGAAGGAAAATAAATAAGCAAATATGTCTACACAAGGGAGTTAGGTTAGATATACAGTTACTTTCTCTTAATTCATTGAGAATAAAAGTTTGTACTAATATTGCTGAAAGAAAGAAAGAAAGAAAGAAAGAAAGAAAGAAAGAAAGAAAGAAAGAAAGAAAGAAAGAAAGAAAGAAAGAAAGGAAGGAAGGAAGGAAGGAAGGAAGGAAGGAAGGAAGGAAGGAAGGAAGAAATAGAAGCAGTGGGGTCAAGGAACCTTTTGATGCTTTGTAGAGAGGCTGTGCTATGGAAACAAAAGTTGGGAAACCATAGACAGAAGAAATTTACCAAATCAAGGAAGGAGAGAACTTGCTGTTTTGTGGTTGGAGCCTAAAGGTCATGAAGAAGGGATTTGTGGTCAGCAGTGTTTGCACCAGTCATGGGAGTGAGGGTGCATCTTATATATTTGACTTTTGGTGACGCTATCTGAGCTTTGGAGGGAGAGACCTGTAGCCTACTCCTGACAGGGCATGAGAGGGGGCAGCAAAAGAGGAGGTCATTGATATATTGATATATTGAGCATGCTGGGCTTCAGATCAAGGGTTTTGAGGTCAGCAGAAAGGGCTTGGCTAAAGAAGTGAGGACTATCTCTGAACCCTTGAGGTAGGACTGTCTATGTGAGCTGTTGAGATCAGAGAGTGTCTAGATCAGTCCATGAGAAGGCAAAAAGGTCTTGGCAATCTACGTATAAGGGAATGATGAAGAAGGCAACATTTTTTTTTTTGAGATACAGGGGACTGAACTTGGGTTCTTGTGCTTGCCAGACAAGCACTTATTCTACTGAGCTATCACCCGGGTCCAAAGAAGGCAACTTTGAGGTCTAGGACAGTAAAGTGGGTAGCGGAAGGGGGGATAAGAGAGAGCATAGTGTAGGAAATTGGCATCCCTGGGTGAATAGAAGTAACTACCTTAATAATTTTGAAATCTTGAACTAAATGGTAAGAGCCATTGGGTTTGAGTACAGGAAGAATGAGTATTATATGCCAAAGTGGGCAGTTTTAAGAAAACTATTGGTAAGGAGGCAGAGAATGATGTGCTTGAGCCTCTTGATGTTTGGGGGCTACTGGGCATTGGGAAATGTAAGAAATACTGTCAGATCTCTGAGGCACACTAGTCTAGGAACAGCATGAGTGGGCCTGGAAGAGTTTTAGAGTATATGGTCAACAAGGGAAGAGGGAGGGAGGAGCTAGCTGTGTATTGATGTTGGGTTTATAGGATGTACACTGTAGGGGGAGAGAGAGGTGAGACTGAACTGATGTTTTTGGAAGAAGTCTCCCCACATGAGAGGTGTGGAACTTATTGGGATCACAAGGAAATTAAGAGTGAAAAACAGTGTCTGAAGTCAGCACAGAATGGGCCTATTTGAAGGGGTCATATAGGTCGGCCATCAACACCCACTATGGAGACTAGAGCTAATATAATGATTTTACAATTCAGTAAGAACACTATATGTGGTCTTTGTGTCAGCAAGAAACAAGTACTTTACCTGAGATGTACAGTGAGACTCAAGATTTTGTCAAGGATGTCTCGATGTAGGCCATGGAATCCAAGCTCTGTTGTTGCTCTTCAGTGGCAAGACCAAGCAGATCAAGAATATGGATCTGGCCATAGTGAGGTTTCCTGTGAAGGCAGGGAATTGGATGACTTACCCGCTCTCTTATAGACTGGGCTATTACATTTCCAGTGACCCTTGAGCTTGTAGATCTCCCACCGATGGCTGCGGATTGGGGTAGGTTTGTTTCCAGTGTCCTTCTTCACTGCACTTGGCTCGGGTGGCAGCATTGTTTAGGTTCAGCATTACCTTGTCAAGGTCCTGCTTTGATGGGAACCCTGAGTGTCACAGCCAGTGTTGGCAGTGTGTACAGTTAATTTTGGTCTCTGTTATTGAAGACAAAAAATGTTAGATTAAGTAAGCTTTTCTTGTGGGGTGTGAGGACCAAGATTTGTCTTTTTAATTTGGTATGAGTGTCAGGAATAGATAGAAATATAAAATAGGAATTAATAACAATTATTCCTTTAAAAGAATTTGGGTCTACATTAGTATATATTGGGGTTTGAAAATGTTACATGTCGGGTAGCAAACAAACCCACAAGACACACTGAGATAAATGGGTCTGCATCCTTTAAGATCTGTCCATAGTTATTTGTACTTATGGTTTTGCAGCCCTCAGTGTCATGATAGAAGTCATTGACATTGACACATTTCTGCTCCCAGAGAGAAAAATCAGGTAATGATATATCAGCTGATACACAGGGCTGTTACATTTCCAGTGACCCTTGAGCTTGTAGATGTCCCACTGATGGCTGCAGATTGGGGCAGGTTTGTGCCCAACAATAACAATATAATCCTACAGGTGAAATACATTTTGAATCTGGGCTGCACTCTTCGTGTGTGCCACTTTTTTGTCTTCCTGTCCCTTCCCAACTATCTCCCACATCCCAGGTTTGTTGGACTGGTACTAGGTGGCAGTAAAGGCATATGGAAGACAACCTTGGTATTAGAGGGAATAAAATAAGAACCTATTATCTCTTGATCTGACAGGGAAAGTGTTGTGGTATATATGGGCTGTGTAGGTAAACTAGAGAAAGGTGAACTAGAGAAAGTTGGGAGTAAGAAGAGTGTGAGACTCAGGAGTTGGAGCATATTTGAGAGGGATTGGTTCCTAGCAACTTTACAACAAATAGTCAAGGGCTGGAATTCCAAAACCCTTATATGTTGCAAAATATAACAGTATGAAAGCTACATTCTGTGGCACCTGAAAGTCATCCAGGCAAGTAGTCGAGAGTCCAACAGGAAATGAGATGAACAGCAGAGAGTATTGTTTCCACAGGAAACGTGGGGAAGCAATACGTGAGTTATGCTGAAGTTTTTAAGTCCTTGCTTAGTTGAAAGAGTGTAGGTGACAGGAGTTGTGAGGACCGCTCCAGAGAGGTGGGGCTGTGTGGTGGAGGGGAGTCATCTGGGTACCATTTGGCTGGAGTAATGTGGTACCTGTAGGGTAGGCCTGTGACTTTTATTCCTGTTGGTGTTGAGAAGATGACCAGGTGAGGGCTTGTCCACATAGGATCCAATCCTGTAGCCTTAGAGGATTTAATGTATATTAAGTCTCCAGGAAACATATATGGCACCAGTTGAGTAATATCTACTGGTTGTGGGAGGCACGTGTCCATGTGTTGTCACAGCAGGTACTGGAGAAAGGATAGAAGAGGAACACAGTCAGTAATGGGAGAGAGGTTATCGGAAGTGGGGAAGCCATGAAGAAGAAAAGGTCTACCATGCATGAGCTCAAATGGATTTAGGAGGTTGGGGGCCCTGGTGAGTGCCCTAAGTCTAGTTAGAGCTAAAGGAAGAAGCTGAGGCCAGGGCTGGTTGGTGTAGCTCTAAGATGAGTTCTGTGAGATGAGATTTTAAGAGTTCATTTGCCCTTTCTACTTTACTAGAGGTCTATGTAGGTGCCAAGTAATGTTAAGGCTCAAAGTTACCTGTTGAGTGATTTGGGAAATAAATGCCAAGCCATTATCTGACTGAATAGTGTGGAAGAGCCCAAATTAGGGAATAATATCCTATATGAAAACTCTGGCAACTATACCTGCAGTTTCTTTAGTAGTGGGAAAGGCCTCTATCCACCTTGAGAAAGTGCAGATGAAAGTGAGAATGTCCCTGTGTGCCTTGTAGCAAGGCATGTCAGTAAAGTCTATCTACCAGTCCTCTCCTGGGGTGTGTCCACAAAGCTGGTGGGTTGGGAAAGAGGAAAGCGTTAAATGTCCCTGAGGAGAGGTTTTCACACAGAGCTGACACTTTTGAGTAACCTGCCAAATGATAGTTTTTAAGGAAGAGTGTATGGTGGTAGGAGCTAAGAGTTTATATAGAGTCTGAATACTGACATGAAAGCAACTGTGTAGATTGATGATAATGGCTAGAGCTTGTTGGCTTGGGAAGAAAGAGTTTTGGCCCTTGGGAAATCCATCCCTGTGTGTTTTGATGATAGATTTATGGAGGAACTGTAATTGTTCCAGTGAATATTGGGGTGAGGTCATAGATTTTGGAATGATGGGAAGAAGCTTAGAAGGATATGGCTGTTGAGCAGGTAATTTGGCCTGTGTGTCAGCAAAGGGATTACCCTGAGCAATGGGATCTGATGGAGCCAGTGTCCCCTGCACTGAATGACTGCCACCTATTTTTCTCAAACTTTAGAGGCAGCACAGTTCATTGCAGGGTGAACTGTGCTGCCTCTAAAGTTTGAGAATGAGAGGTGTATTGGTGATAGGAGTTCCCTGAGTGCTGGTAAATCCCTTTTTGCCAGATAGCAGCATAAGGGTTGAGAATACTAAATGTGTACTTAGAGTCTGTGTAGATATTTATAGCTCTGTCTTTGGCTAGTGTGAGGGCACGTGTAAGGGCTATAAGCTCCGCCTTTTGTGAAGACATCCTAGGTGGTAATAGGCCTGCCTCTATTATAGTTGACCCATTCACTATGGCGCATTTTGCCCTCTTTTGTGTGCCTCTGTTTGTTGAGCTGCCATCTATAAGCCATGTGTCAGAAGCTGTGGGAAGGAGAGTGTTGTCTCTGTGGGGGAAGGGAGTCCATGTTAATTGCAGGACCTTAACACAACTATGTTGGGGAGCCTCATCAGAGGTGAGGAGTAAGGTAATGGGACTGAGAAGGTTACTGGTAGAAATAGTAATGGAAGGGTCCTCTTTGAACATTAGGTGGATCTGTTGCATACAAGATGGGGTCATGAGGCCTGAAGAGTCTTATGCGTAAAGAACTCACTGAAGTGATAGGGTGAGTGAACTGTTATAAATTGTCCTAAAGTAAGCCTTTTTCCATATTCTATTAGTATAGCTGTTGTCATGAGAGCTCAAAGACATGGCACCCATCTGCAAATTATATTGCTTAGTTGTTTAGAAAGATATGCTACTGCCTGAAAAGATGGTCCCTTTTTGTGTTCTAGAACACCCACTGTATTATAGCCCTGAGAAGAAGTATGCAGGGTGAAAGGTTGGGTTTGGTTTGGTAGAGTGAGGGCTGGGGCCTTTAGAAGAGCCTATTATAGTATGTGAAGGGAGGAGTATATAGGAGCAGTAGGATCTGGAGGTTCTGATAAGGAATGTTTTGATGTATTATAGAGTGGATGTGCTAGGGAAGCAAAATTGGGAAGCTAGAGGTGAAAGAAGTTCATTAAATCCAGAAAGGATAGAACCTGTTTTGTAGTGGGCACCTGAAGGGTCACTAAGGAGGGGTTTGTGATCAGCAGTGACTAAGTGAGTAATGGTGGTGAGGATAAGTCCTTGATATTTGACTTTGGGTAAAAGTTATCTGGGCCTTGGCTGGAGAGACCCTATAGCCTCATTTTGATAGAAAATTGAGGAGAGTAGCTGTGTGTTGTAGAGCTAGGGCATGAGACGGGGAGCAGAGAATGAGGCCATCAATATGCTGAAAGAGTAGGCTGGGCTTAATTAAGATCAAGGGTCTCAGGGCCAGCCAGGTAGCTCAGCCGACTAAAGTGCCTGCTTAGGCAGAGAGCAGCAGCCAGGGTTCTATTCCTGGTGTGCCATGCCAGTCCTGTCCCTGGGGCATGCTGAGGTGGTGATTGAGACTGGGTGTGGTGGTGTGTGCCTGCAATCCCAGCACTTGGGAGGCTGAAAATAGGAGGATCACTACAAGTCCAGTCTACATAGTGAGATCCTGTAGACCCTGTACTAAACACATTAAAAAACCATCAAGAGTCTCAAGATCAGCAACAAGAGCTTGGATAAAGAAATGGAGACTATCTCTGAACCCTTGAGGCAGAACTGTCCATGTTAACTACTGAGATCCAAAAGTGTCTTAATCAATCCATGTGAAAGCAAAGAGGTCCTGACAATCTGGGTATAGGAGAATGGTGAAGATGGCATCTTTGAAGTCTAGGACAGAAAAGTGAGTAGTGGAAGGAGGAACATGGGAAAGTATGATGTAGAGGGCTGGCACCACTGGGTGAACTGGAGTAACTGTATTATGGTTGACCCTGAGATCTCTGGACTAAATGATAGGAAGCATTGAACTTGAGTACAGTACAGAATGGGGATATTATATGGCGAGTGGATAGTTCTAAGTAAACCACTGGTAAGGAGATGGCTAATTGTAGGTTTTATTCCCCATTGGTGTTTAGGGGCAATAGGAAATTGTGGAGCACAAGAGAAGCTGAGAGATTCCTGAGGCAGACTAGCACTGGGACAGCATGGGTGTCATGAGTAGGACTTGAAGTATCCCAAACTATAGGATCTACAAAAAATGAGAGAAGTGGAGATCAAGTTTGGAGTATTAGAGCAGTGGGGAGGGAAAAGTGAAGGAAATGTTCAGTTTTTGGAGGAGATTTCAACCTAATGAGGTTGGGACATGTTTGTATTACTAAAAAACTAGCAGTGATAAATAGAGTTTGGAATCTGTAAGGGATAGGCACTGTTGGCAGAGGTTGTGTAGCTTGCAATCAACTCCTACTACAGAAATCTTTGACCTAATACAATGACCTAAAAACTCAGAAAGGACACTATATGTGTCCCCCATTCTATCTGAAATATCCAGTGAGACTCAGGGTTCCAGTGAGGATACCTTCACACAGGAGGCCAGACTCCATCAGTCTCCAGTGTCAAAGATTCCCAGTAGACTGACTGACTAGTGGCCTAAGCATTTGGAGGTGCATTCTCCTGGGAGGATAAGGAATGGATTGATTTACCTGCTCTCTGGTGGATGGGGCAATAGACTTTCCAGTGTCCCTCAAGTTTGCAAAGTGGACAAGGCTCTGGCAGTGGCTGTGTGTTAGAATAGGCTTGTGCCCCGTGTCCATTTTCCTTGCATTTTTTTTTTTGGCAGAACTGGAGATTGAACTCAGGCCCTTTTGCTTGCCAGAGAAGCACTTTTTCTACTGAGCCATCTCCCTGGCCCCTTTCCTTGTATTTGAAGCAGGGTCGTAGTGGAGTTTGGGTTTTAGCACCATCCTGCTTAGGTTCCTGGTTGGACTTAAAAGTTTGAGTTGTCTGTTGGATCCCAAGCATCATTGTCAAGAGCTCTTTTTATAAAAAAAAAAAAAAAAAAAAAGGTCAGCCTTGTATTAGTCATGTTCCTTCTTTTTCTGCTCTTGCTCTAAATCTTGTAGTTGCCCTCTATTGATAAAGACACAGAATACCACTTTAAGGAGTTCCTCCTAAGAGGCCTGAGGACATTCTGGTACCTTTTGGAGTTTTATTCTAATGTCTGGTGCTGACTGGGAAACAAAACAGGAGTTGATTAGAACTATACTTTCACAAGACTGAGGATCAACATTAGTAAATTTAGTTAATGTCTCAGTGAGGTGGGAAAAAAATTCAGCAGAATTTTCATCAATTTGTTGGGTCTAATCTTTTAATTTATTATA
Source organism: Ctenomys sociabilis (assembly GCA_004027165.1). NCBI lineage: Eukaryota > Metazoa > Chordata > Mammalia > Rodentia > Ctenomyidae > Ctenomys > Ctenomys sociabilis. The sequence goes on along the minus strand of PVKA01020218.1, from coordinate 31,298 downwards.
CTTAGTTTCCTTATGAGAGGTTTTATTTAGGCCTTCAACAATACAAGTTACCATATGTCCCACCTGGTGGGACCCATCTCCTGTTTGATAATTGCAATTAGGCTCTCTGTCTGGGACTGCATCTGTACCTTCAGGGTGCTCTGGATCCAGTCAGCTCTTTTGATCAGCTGTGGTCTGGGTTGCCCACAACAACTGTAATTTCTGTTGACTAAGAGTGGAACCATAGATAGTATAGAGATCTTTCCAATGTAAATCATAAGAGTTAACTATAAAATTGGAGTTAATATAGATATGAGGGTCAGCTGAGAAGGATTCCAGTTAGTGACTTACATTGGAAAGATCCCAGAGAGAAAAGGGGACATGAATACGAATGAGTTCCTCAGGGCCTGCCTGTTCCCAAAGAAGAAAAAGGGATTGAGGCTTATTATACTCTGGCAGGGTCTGGTGGGTCAACAATGGCTTGTCATGTGATGAAATGCCTGTGATACAAGGATAGCATGCTTGCATCACAGGAAGAGCTACTACAGCTCTTGTGGTGGATGACCACATGGCCCACAAGATGATACTGACTGGCTACATGGTAGGTGGCCACAAGCTGTCAGTGCACTGGGAAGAGGTTGGGTTATGCAAGAGCCCGTATGGAACATAGGAGAGGAAAGGTGGAAGGTGGAGATGCTGGCACCTGAGTTTCCAATACAGAGAAGGAAACAGAGGTGTCTGAATCTGCAAGGGAACCATAATGTGCAGAAGGAGAACAAGACAAAGTTTCTGGCGCAGGGGGTAGAGAGGGCAGCAATGACAGATATGGCAGATGAGAACCTGAAGGAAGAAAGCTTGGGGCAACAACACTAATAGGATCATTAAACAGGGAATCTGGGTCACAAGGAGCATTGGGGAAAAGGTCTGGTGCTGTGGAGTGAGCCAGGAGTGCTTGTTTTGCTCCACATGCCTCAGTAAGGGAGGGACATGTCTGAAGTGCAACAAAAGCCTAAATATAAGGGATCTCTTGTCATTTGCCATTGTCTAGATAGGTAAGGAGTTTAGAATCAAAGATGACCTCCTCAGGCCATTGGTTGCCTTTGTCTAGTTTATATTGTGGCCAAGTAAAAAACTAATCATCTGGCAGTAAAAATTAATCATTTGTGTTTGAGATAGCCTCGAAATCCAAGGGTGCTAAGGTTCTTTAGGAGGCAGTCCAGTAGAGTGTGTTTTGGAGGAATATTTCCCATAATGGTTGTATTAAAAGGTGGACCAAAGATTAGGGGAAAATCCAACATCACTTCCCACTGGATGGCCCACCTTTTAGCCCAGAGTGAATATTGGAGAGAGAAAGCCAATCACCTATTTTAACAGTCATCATTAGAAAAAGCAGTGGGCCAAGATACAAGGAAAAGGTCCTGATGTCAGCTCACAATTTTCAAGACAAGAGGAAAATACGAGGTGGGATTTCCCAAAGAGAGATGAGTTTTGGAACTCACCTGCATGGATGAAAATTGGCTGGTGATGGATGTGAGCTAGCAACAGCAGGTAGCAGAGGCAAAAGCCAAAGCAGAAGCAGAGGATAGTCCAGAGGTGAAGCTCAAAACTGGGCAGGCATGCCCCGGGAGCTACATGACCCACCTATCTGAGTCACAACACCATTAAATGTCAGGGTCTACCCAGCAGCAGTTAAGGCAGTGGTGGCAGCAGCAAAACAACAGGAAGCGATTGAGGGAGTGCTGGGAAGAAGAGGTAGGTAGTTGATCTGGGCTCATTGCCACCTTGTGAAGATGTCATGGGTGACTCAGCCAGTTTCCACATGGGCCAAACCCATCAGATACAGCCATTTGATCAGTGTGACAGGCCTCTCCATCTGCATAATTACCTATTGCATAGATGACATTGTCTTGGCATATGAGTCCCCATCCATTTTACATAGCATATTTATCCAATTAGATGATGCCCTCTGCAATGCAGGTCTAGTGATAGTCTTTGAAAAGGTGCAAGCTATGGCACCATTTTTTATATTTGGGACACATTTTACAGAGGAAAATTGTGCCTCAAAGTGTTTGGATCCAGGTTAGACATCTTGCAACCCTAAATGATTTTCATAGTCTACTTGGTCATATTAATTGTCTCTGCTCAGCTCTTAAGCTAGCTACTCATGAGTTAAGTCCTCTCTTTGACATTCTCATGGAAGACTCAGCCTCTACTTCTAGAAAGAATACTTATACCATAGCCTATGACTGCATTGAATAAAGTTCATTAGGCTCTTTCTTTTTCTTTTCTGTGTTTTAGGGAAGGGTCTACAAAGTGTTCAGGGTCTGACTGCTAGATGAGACTTACAGTGATCTGCCTGCTTACAGCCTCCCAAGAGGTGGGATTACAAGTGCATGCCACCATGCCCAGTCTCAATTGCCATCTCGGCATGCCCCAGGGGTGGAGCTGGCATAGCAGGTCCGGGGATCAAACCCCAGCCCCTGTGCCTGCTTTCAGATGCTTTAATCAGCTGAGCTATTTGGCCGGCCCCATCAGGCTCTTTCTAATGCTCAGGTCTCTAGAGTTGACCCATCTTTGTCAACTTTTTAATTATTTTCACAACTCAGTATATGCCCACTGTCATTGTTTGGCAGTCTCAGGGTCCCTTACTAAGGCTACACATACCATATATTCCACATAAAGCTATCACTTCCTTTCATGATTTTGTGGCAGAACTGATTGCATGTGGGCAAACTTGTGCAATTCAGCCACTTGGCCATGAGGTACACATTATCATTCTTCCATTTTCTTCAGTTTAACAAAAATATTTATGACAATTTTCATCTTTTTGGAAATCTGAACTGGCTAATTTCCCTGGTATTTTTTTAAATATATTTTTTATATATGGAGTGTGATGATCAGTTTATTAAATGCAATGTTGAAATTATCAGAAGAATATTCTCCTGAAAATTATTTTTTCTTACCGAAAAAGAAAGGAAAACGAAACCTCTTTGGCACAGCCACAGATGCTGTGGCTGCGAATCCCCCAGACAGCCGGCACTCCGTGGAGTCACTCCCTGCATCTGCAGGACTGCAGTCTGCATCATCTTCAGCATCTTCCAACTCTAAGCTATCCATTTCCTGGAACAAAAACTCATCTACTTCCACATTGTTTCCAGCATCCTCCAGGAACTGGATATCAGGTGTGTCAAGATAATGATCTGTTTCAAATAGCTGTTTGTCACTCTGTTTATTTTTTCCTGCTTGTTCTTCTTCTGTCATCCATTTCTTTTTAATTTCCAAGAGTTCTGCATCAAACTTAGCTTTCCAAAATAAGAGATTCTCAATTGTAACAGGGGTGCCATGGAATAATTATTTCTCTGCTTCTTTTTCTTTTCTTCCTCTCTTCATGTTTTTGTCTGATCTACTATTTCATTTAATTTTTCTTGTACTTCTGTCATGAGTAAAGATCATGACCACACCAAGATTTCCCACAACCTGTGATGCTAATAATTTTAAAATGTCTGAGATATCATTATCTTCTAGATTTTCCTGAGAAAATATTTCATAAAGAGGAGATTAATTTGGGTATTATTCATTGTATGTAATTTTGAGGGTAGTCTGGACAACTTTATCATTACAGTTACAGTAATGGTGAAGTCGGGTGGATTTTCTGATAATACTGTGAAGGAGTCTGAGTAGATGGCCTCCAGAGCCTCCAGCTCATTTTGCTGCTCCTCGCCATAGTCTGTCATCGTGGCCCTAGCTGCTGTGATAAGACTTTCCTTTAAATTCCTAGCAAAAAAAGGGGTGAAGTGAAGGGAATGCTATTATAGATAGACTGCTGAGTGTTGTGACTGTTACTCCCATAGATACTACTTAACGAGCTTCTGCGTTTCATGACAATTTTCAACAAAATTCCTCTGCCTTATGCAAACAATTTCATTCAATTTGAGCATAGGCCTGGGAAATTTATTAAACAATGTTGTTTGTATGTAGAATACTATTAACTTTTCAAATTTTACAAAAGATGGAAGTACAGTAGCAGAAAGACAATTCCATTAGATATGAGCTAAAAGGCTAGGAAGGATCTCGCCAAAGGATCCTTCCTAGCCTTTTAGCTCATATCTAATGGAATTGTCTTTCTGCTACTGTACTTCCATCTTTTAACCCAGTCCACTACTAACCTGGGGGAGAGGGTATGTTTGTGTCTTTGCAGAGAATGCTAAATGACCTGTTTGGGTACCAGAGTGCACTGTCAGGCTGTACCATGGACCCAAGTCTGAAGAAGAGGTTTACAATGAAGAGGTCAGATTCAACCTTGGGCCTATTGAAGGAAATGACAAAATGGAAAAATAAGGTCCAAATAGGTGACACGATATATAGAGATAACTGAGCTGAATTTTACTATTATTAAGACAAAAAACACAAAATATGCATATTAGTTAGACATAAAGTCTTCCTTCCAAAATTTTCTGGTAAGAGATCTCTGTTTATTGACAAATAATAAAATCTAATTAGCCTATTTACAATTATAAATTTTTCCAAATTGTAATAAAGTTACTATAAGTCAATCTTCCCAGGAATATGTAGTTGAGTACACTCATAATTTTGTAAAGATTGTTGCTTGTGTGTACTGTGTATTTATCTATGTTTGTGTTGTTCTGTGAATATCTGTTCCCTTTTTTGTTGCTGTTGAAAAATTTTTTGTTGATAATTTTTTGGTTGATAATTAATTTTTGTTGATAATCATTATACTACAGAATTATCATTTGTAAATAATCAACAAAAATTAAATTTTGTGAATTTTAATTTGTAAGTAATAAATCATTTGATTTATTATTGTAAATAATAATACCATTATTAAATTTAAAACATGCCTTCCCCTAAGTTACCAGCTGGTCTAAGTCATATCAAAATCAGTTTATACATACTTTATCAAAAAGTTTAAACTAGTTAAGCAAAAATTCCTTAAAGTGGGGAGAAATTATTCAGAGAGGAGTCCTATTGATGAATAGGAAGTGTGGCCAACCTTTTTGTTCATTAATGAAGAGCTCTCAATAATGTCAGTAGTCTCTTAGGAGACACCCTCAATAAATTGGTCATTGGTTTAAAGATAAAAGTCTTTCAGAAAAACTACAATTGGGTTTCTCCTAAAAAATGATTTTGGTATTCAGCTAAATTAAGAAGCAAAGGTTTACACATGTGTATGGTAGGTCATGTATCCATGATTCCAAGTATACAGGTCTTTTAAAAGGTTAAACAAAGATTGCTTACTGTGATAAGACTTTCCTTTAAATTCCTAGCAAAAAAAGCGGTGTAAGAAAGAAAAGCCTTGTTGTCTACATCCCTTTTAAGGATAATTAGTTAGGTGAAAAGTTCTTCTCTATTAGAAAGAGAAGATCGGTTAAAAGTGTTACGTTATATCAAAACAAAAATGTAAGTATGTCACAAGGTCTTCTACAATGTTGTATATGGTTTAATTTCTAAATTTCTGTGTAAAATGTGTAATTGTTGCTTTTTAACATTCTATAGGATATAAATATTATAATATCCGTGGCTGTTGGAAAATAACAGTTCCATTTTGTATCTAAGATATTTTTGATATTTGATAGATAGTAATGTTAAGCTTAACTGTCTCTATTACAGGATAATAATGTCATTAAGCTTCTCTTTTGGATGTTTAACAACTAAAGTTTGCAGGCTAGAAATTAGAGAAAAAGATGAACTAAAAAGATAGCCAACATTTTGGCTCTAGCTCCTTAAGGTCAGTGAGGATTCAAGACAACCTCTGCTGTGGCACCCTATAATTCAGTTGTGTCCCAAATTTTCTGATAACGGATATTATGGGACTACAGAAGAAAGTGATTGACAATGTATAGTGTGCCTAGTGAGAGTCACCTAGAGAGAAGCAATTCTCTCCAGCTTTCACAGAAACAAAATTGGTCAAACAATGGCTGTGACTGATCCAGATGGCTGACACTGACAGATAGATGAGGTGCTGTCCGTGGTTCCAAGGTAAATCCTGAAGAGATTTGACTGACCTTATTAGATAGCAAAAGTTGCATTTGTATTTATACTAGCTTTCCTTTAACTTGGTCTTAACCATGTAGCAGAAAAGTATAACAATGAGGTATGAAAAGTATTGCCATATTAACATGCTACACTGTAAAAGGCTCAGCTAAAAAATTTCTGACATTTACCAGCTATGCTTATAACTTACTACTCTTATGGACTATTGGACTATATAGGGTTATATTGCTGAATTCAAGTACCTAAAATCTTCAGACTGGCATCAAGTATAAAAAGGTCCTTTAAATACTTCTCCAAATACAGCTTCTCTAACTGCAATGGAACACCCATTTCTGACAAAACAAAACAATAAAGGGGATATGTTGGGAGCCACAGAAGTTGGAACATAGATCAAATGTGTGTAGGCAGGACTAAGCCTCAGTGCCTAAAGCAAACAAGCTACCTCAATCCTGAGAAAAACAGGATTGATTACCTCAGGATATAGATAATCCTGAGATATACATAATCTCATATTATGTATGAGATTATGATACATCCTGTCTTATTAAGGTCAGTTATTAGTTGCTAGGCAACTTTGTGCCACGTGTTACTAATTTTGCAGAGATATAAATAAAAATCTTTTTGTGGGGTGGTCTTTGTGTCCCCTACCAGGAAAACCCGCTACCAGCTAGCCCAGCTTTTGTCTTGTATTTTTCCTCATTCAGATCCCTATGTAATTACTTCTTTTTGTATTTTTCAAAAAATCTATTTTGTTTTTTAGTTTTGATTTGCTTGGTATAATACGATGGATTGCCTCTCTCATCATGTAATATGATGTCATCCACTGCATATGCACATTGCTCAACTGTAATTCCTCCTGGATATATCAACTTGTGGCATTGATTTCTTCTTTTTCAGTAATGACTTCAAGAACAAATGTACCTACATACCTAAGACACATATACAGTCACTGTCTACATGCACTAATATGAGCATATGGAGAAACTCAAAGTGACTTATTGTGTATCATTTTACATACCATATTTTTTGCAAATTAGCACTTATAACACACTGTCTCACCTTTTAAAAAACCTTTTATCATTGGTAACAAAAAGACAGTTACTCTTTGTTACAGTATAACTGAAGCCAATAAATGGGAAAGGAAAAATGAAAATGTAAGTTTGTTATTAAGAAAACATCAGAGAACTATTACTGTATACCAAGATAAATATGTAAACTTATAACCAAAAATAGGATACTTGCCTATTTTCTAAGCATCTTCCCATGAAATATATATTAATAAAACAGGCAATGTGTCATATTTATATGAGAAGAATCTGGTAGATAGAAACTGGTCCATTAGATAAAAAATAACATTACTGCAAAAGTAGTCTTTAAAATACAAGACAGAAACAACAAAAAGTGGGAAACTATAATCTCAATATATTTATTCATGCCTTTATTAGAGTTTCATGGTGTCAAATGTTCCCCTCTTATTTCTCTTCAGGCATTTCCTAGCTCAAAGTGACTGTCCCTGATCTTTATCCAGTTTTTAAAAGCACCTATTGAATTAGTCTGGTTTTGGTTTTAGATTTCTATTTTTTTGTATGTAGTATAGGTTCTAGAGGGTTTCACTTTGTAGATTGGACTTGGAGTGATCCTCCTGTTTTCAGCCTTGCAAGTGCTGGGAATACAGGCACATGCCACCACGCCGTCTCATTGTCCATCTCAGTGCCACCCCAGGGGCAGGGCCTGCATTGCAGGCTGGGGGATTGCACTCCTGGCCTCTGTGTCTGTCTAAGCAGGTGCTTTAATCCACTGAGCTATTTGGCAGGTCCTCAAAATAGCCTGTTTTCAACCATAAAATTAAGGTGATTTTATAGGAAAGTATTATCTATTTAGCCTTATATTTTCAAGATAACTGAAATGAAAAGTATAATTTTCTCATTGCTAGAATTGTTATTCACTGAAAATTTTACATATATAATATAACTCTATGTAGTTATGGTTGCAGATCTATAATAGCTAAATTACCACCTGTGTTTGGAATTGATTCAAGTATTTTATTGACCCATTTAACTATCCTTTAACCTTGTAGTAGCTTCTCTTTCAAGGCATCTTGGTAAAGCATCACATTGCCAATATGCAATGACAGTGAACACTCAAGTTAAGTTTCATTGATCAGTAAGAAGTTTCTTGATATTCTGTGCAGCAATTATTTTGTGCAGATAGTACAGTATAGAGAAGTGAAGAATTCCTAAAAGGCACTCAGATACTGAAATGGTTAGTTACAAAAGTTAGGGTAGCATTTCCTCTGTGTTAGTTGAAATAATTGCCAAAATGTGAGAAGAATTAGCAAAAAGAACAAGTAAACTACAAAAAGAAAACCTGTAAGTTTGCCTTTGAGAAAAAGAGATAATGGCACAACATAGAAAAGACACTACTGTTTTCTAAAATAATTCACTTATTTTCTTTCTTGGAGGCTTAGATTTTCTCTTCCTTTATAACAGGTATTATGAGGCTGATGCTGAAACAATGAAATGTAGGTTTAAGAAAGGGGAAAAAAGAATTGAAATGTACTATGTATATGTATCAATTCTTTACAGTAAATGCAGTCTTGTACTGAAAACATGTAATAATTTTTTAAAAAAATTCATATCCTGTCTTAAATTAAAAATAAACTTAAAGTATTGGTTGGAGCTTTATCTAAATGGTGCACACTTCTTTGCACATTTTTAAAAAAATTTTTAAATTCACTTTAATGAGAAAAAAGATAAAATAGCAATGAAACAGTCTCAAAACAGGTTATTACAATAGTTACAATGATTAATACATTGTACATCTTTGCTTATTTTTAACAATACTTCTTTGAGGTGCATATTAACAATTAAAATAAATTAAGGCACAGATTGATTAAGAAATTTTATTTGATCTGATAAAGATTGGAAATTGATAAATACAGACTTTTCTTCCACGGTCTTAAATATGTTTTTCCAGATTCTTAATGGTTTGAAACAAATGTTAATGATAAAAATTTCAAGAGGGAAGGAGAACTATATTATTTTTTTCTTAAGATAGTAGATTCCATCAGGAAAAATTCTCATCTCTCTCTCAGAAAAGAACTGAGAGGCTGGGGATATAGCTCAATGATAGTGTACTTACCTTGCATGCACAAGAAAGGGCCTAGGATATATCTCCAGTACTGCAAGAAGATGGGGCTTAGGTAACGTGAAGGAGATACCTAAAAAGATTGTGCACCTACAATATTTGGATGGCAGTGGAATACCCATTTGACAAAACTAAAGAAAAAAAGGAGATATAAATGAAGACTGATTTGTATCTGCATATAAAAAAATAGTTAGGATAGATATATAGCTACTGTTTCTTAATTCAATAAGAAGAAAGATTTGTAATCATAGTGTTGGGACAGGATATCATGCCTGCATCTTGTGCTGTGAATGACTACTACAAAGACAATACTATGCAATGTATTAATTGTTGTAACTCTCCTACCAACCTGTTTTGAAGCTGTCTCATTGCAATTTTTTCTCAAGAAAATTAATTTAAAAGAAGAAATTCGTATTATTTTATTAAGTGAAATTATGTATCATGTAATTTTTCTGCTTTAATACTATTTTTCCTCTGTTTAAAGATAAAAATTTTTTTTAAAAAATATCTCAGGGAAGAAGTACAGAGAAAAGCAAAGAAACTCTTAGGGAAGGAAGGGAGTTAGGACTGAAATGAACCTTGTGACTGTTTACAAAATTGGAATGTTTAGCATAATAAAAACTGTAGCTTTCAGTATGTGAACTAGAGATTGTAGAAAGATTGGCCCTAGTCAATATATGTTGAGGAAAGTTTGTAAGTCTGCCAAAGAATAAAAATGAAGGAAAAATGAAAATAGAGCTTTGTTTTTGGCAGAACCTGGGATTGAACTCTTGCCAGCAAGTGCTTATTCTACTGAGCTAACTCCCCAGCCCCTAAAGCTTTTATAAATATGGAGAGGAAGAAAGTTCAGAGCGAGGGGATGTAAGGGGACCAGGGACAAAAATAAATTAAGATGCCTCATATACAAATCCTCCCAATGAGCATAATCATCATGTGTCACAAACGTGTATTACAAAAAAAGAAAATTTCCTGAACTAGACAAACTAAAGCTTGTTCTCACATGACCTTTATGCCTAATATTATGGCCATATCTGTCTTCTTTCTTATTGCACTAATTTCATCTGCATAAGTATGTATCTTCATTATTTTTCTGTCAATCAATAAGACAAAATACTTGATACCAAAATTATAGAAAGAAAAGTTTATTTTGCTCACAGTCTATAGAGGTTCCAGCCCATAATCAAGTGGTTTCAAAGCAGGGTGCCATGGAAAAGGGGCAACAGTTCATGACAATGGAGGCAACAAAAGCAAAAAGAGTAGAAGGAGCCCCTTTTTCTCTTTTCTAGTGTATGCAGTCTACCCCCCCCCCAGGGCTCATGTAGCACTGGTACCATCTCTGTGCTTCTCCTTTACATAGGCTGATGATGTTTACAAAGTGATGACCTTGGCCTCCTACTGAGTTGAGCTGGAAATGTTGTAACTCTCTACACTCTATGACCACATGAGGCTTTGGAGGATATCTAGACACAAACTATAACAGTATGGAAAATATATTTACTTTAGAGAGTTGAATTTCAGCAAAGATCAATCCTCAGTCCAAGTTAACTGAGTAAATAAAGCATGTAGTGAACGTGATTACACTCTTCCTGCTGGGGAAGGAAGCTGTCAGTAGTTAAGTTTTTGATGCAGCCACTCTGTCTGAAATTGACTTTCAACCAACCCAAAAATGTGATTGATAGAGAGTATACCCTTGAACCATCAAGCAGGGGTTTGAATAGAATCAATTTAAAGTCTTTTGCATCAATGTTTTCTTAAAGCCAAAATTCTCTTTTCTATCATGGGAGCAGCCACCTCTCTTCCTTTATCTTGTCTTTCTGCTCAACACCAATGCTGGATGTCATTGCCATCCTGAGGAACTGAGCAGGGGCTCACAACTGTGTTATTTTTTTCCTCAAACTACTTATTATTTTTTCAACTTTTAATTTATAAATTGTATCTTATAGAAAAGTTCTTTGATATGTTCTTCTGTTTGGTTTTTTTTTTTGGCAGAATTGGGGATTGAACTCAGACCCATGAGCTTGCCTGGCAAGCACCTATTCTACTGAGCCATCTCCCCGGCCCCTTTTTCTGATTTTCTTCAGGAAAAACTGGATAAAAAACAGAAAGTTGAAAACAATGTTGATATAAAGCTACTATGTCTCTAAAGGATGACTAAAATGTGATGCATCTGGGAGAGATTGGAGAGAGCAATACAGAAGAGTGACAAAAGGAACGATACAAATGTCTTTTCAGAGGCTTTGAACCATCAGTCAATACCCTCCTCCAGATTCAATTTAAATCATAGCACTAAATTGTTTAATTATCTGTATGACATATTTGTGAAAACATTGGTAAAGATTTTTTTTGGAAATGTTTAGCTTTTAGTATCATTTTTCAGACCCTCATTTGAAGGAAGCACAGGTGGGAAATTATTTCTTTAAAAACAGTGTATTTGTGCTGGGTGGATTTTCATTTATACATTTTCTGTGCTGTAATCATTCACAATCCCATCTTCTGACTGGCATATCTTGAAGAATTCTGTAGCATTTCTAAACCAATAGCAACTTATTTGGAACTTTTAACAAATTATGAACTGTGCACAAGAGGAGCCACTAAATCAAGCAGAATTTTTGGTGTTAGTTTTTCCAGTATTCATGAGATACATGAATTGTATATAACTGTATATGTTTTGATATCCATTTAAGAATGATTGGGCTGGGAAGATGGCTCAGTGGAATAAGTGCTTCCCTCGCAAGTGCAAGGGCATGAGTTCAATCCCAGGTTGAGCCCCTCCCCCCAAAAAAGGTAGATAAGAGTGATTGCCACAAGCAACTTAATTTGTACACTCATCATCCCACATGGTTATTATTTTGTTTACTTATTTGTATATACTGAATTCATTTAACATCTGCTTTCTTAGCAAATTTCAAGCAAGTGAAACAGTATTGTTAGCTACAGTGACAGTACCACACATTAGATTTCCAGAACCTGCTTCATATTATAGTTGAAAACTTATTTTTTGACTAAGTTTTCCTCATTTCCCTGAAACACCAACACTTGGCAACCACCATTCTGCTCTGCTTGTACAAGTTTTATTGTTTTTAGATTTTATATATAAATGAGATCTTATTCAGTATTTGGTTCACAGTGTCTGGTTTATTTCACTTAGAACAGCATCCTCTAGGTTCATCTATGTTGTTGCAAACAACAGGATTTTCTTATTTTTTAAAGATGAATAAGACATCATATTGTTTATCCATTTACCTTTCGACAGGTATTTCCATGTCTAATTCAATGATAGTTCAAACAGTATCCCTAGTAGATATCTGGACTCATACTCATTGCATCAAATGTCTCTTTGTGATATTGCATTCATTTCCTTTCCATGTGTACTCTGTGATTTCTGAGTCATACAGTACTTTTAGTTTTAATTTGTTGAGAACATTCATATATTTTTTCATAATGATTATATTAATTTATATTCCCACCAACAATATGAGTGTTGCACTATCTTTGCCTTTCACCATCACTTCTAACTCTTACTAGTTTGATAGTAACCATCTTAACAGGTGAGACAGCATATGTTATTGAGGCTTTGATTCACATTTCCCTGATAATTAGTGATGCTGAAGATCTTTTCAGATACTTGTTGGGTTTGTGTGGTTTTGTCTACATCTTGTTTGGAAAAAAGTCCATTCAGTTCATTTGTCCAGCTTTAATTCACTTTTTACTTTTTCTTTTCTTCTTTCTTTCAGTCTTTCTGAGATGTGTACTTTGATTTATATTTTTGATATTAACTTTATTATGGGTATGATATGCAAATATTTTATCCCATTTTGTAATCAACTTTTCATTCTTCTGGATAAGTCTTTGGCTGTGCAGAAGCATTTTAGGTTGATGTAGTCCCATTTGTTTATTTTTAATTCTGTTGCCTATTCTTTTGTTGTTATGTCCAGAAATTCATTTCCTAACTCAATGCCATAGACATTCTCTTCCACGAATGTGACAGTTTCACATTTTAAATTTAAATCTTTAATTCATGTCTAGTTAAGTTTTACATATGGTATAAGAGAAGGATCCAATTTCATTGTTTTGCATAAAAATACTCAATTTTCCCAACACTTCATGGGACACATTGTGCTTTCTCCACTGTGTAGTCCTTTTTCCTTTTATTTAATTGTATTTTAAAGAGACAAAAAAATGTCAAAATCAAAGCAACACTAAACAGTATTTTAAAACTAGATGATATGAAATTAATAGTTGTTATCTTACATATTGCTATCTTCAAAGTAGTTCTTTACATTACCAAATACAGGTATGCAAGATTGATCAGACAACTAAACAATAACTATTCCTTTTAATAAATCAATGCAAATTGGTAGTATTATTATCTTAGCTATTTTGTATACATAAATATAAATATAGATATATAGATAGATATAGATACAGATAATAATTCCCCTTTTTTACATATCAGTTATTCTTTCTGTTTAAAAAAACTATACACAACAATGAAATCATGTTTCAAAACATTGTGTAGTCTTGATATCATTGTCAAAGATAACTTGACTATATGTACGTAGAGTTCATTTCTGTTCTCTTCATTGATCTGTTTCTCTTTTTATGCCATTATCATGCTCTTGATTAAAATATCTGAGTAATAAATTTAGAAGCAGGAAATATGATATATCCTTCTTTGTTTTGCTTTCTCAAAGGAGTCTTTTGTTGTTCTCTAAAAATTTTAGAATTTTCTTCTATTTAAAACGTCATTAAAACTTTGATTATAAATATACTAAATTTGTAATTGTTTTGGATGATATGGACATCTTAATACATATTTTTCTTCACATTCACAAACATGAGCTATCCTTGCCTTTATTTGTGTCTGCAATTATTATTATTTTATTTTTATTTATTTATTTATTTTGGTACCAGGGATCAAACCTTGTACTTGCCAGGTAGGTGCTTATGCCACTGAGCTAACTCCTCAGCCCTGTGCCTGAAATTCTTTTCAATAATTTTCCATAGTTATTAGGCTAGAAATCTTTCTTTTTTTTTTTTTTTTTTTTTTACTGACTGAGCCTAGAAATCTTTCAAGTCAAAAGATATATAAAGGTTGTTTAACCACAGTAGCAAGCATTAGACAAAGGAGAAAATAAAACTTTTCATGTCATTTCCTCAGTGGTCTAATTCTCATGCTAATATTTTCCATATTCTTTTTTTCCCCACATTCTTACCTACCAAAGACTTTGTGTGAAACTTTGTGTAAACAATTACTCACATTACTCACATTTGGAATTTCAGATTCTCATGTCTTAGCAACTAATCCTATCATTCTCACTGCCATTCCCAGGGACCACATGTTAACTAAATGTATCTAAATTATTTTAGCTGATTTTTTAAGCTGTTATACTCCTGTAGGATTTCCTGTGCTCAGGACTGTTTAGGAAATTAGACATGTTTACTGAACGTGTTAGATAACATTCAATTTTTTTTTAGAGGAAAATGACTAGCAAAAGCTAGGGAAGCAGTTTAAAGTTCAGGAAGGAATCTTTGGTTTTCTTTGAATGATTCATTTTACTGCAACTAATATTGGTATAGGGGAAAGAAATTCCCAACCCTCTAGATGCCTATTATGAGTTCATGTATTCTATAAATGAAGAATGAATTTTAAGAACAATAGAGATTCAGAGTAGAATATATTTATTTAGCTTTACTAAAGCTTCTACTATGGATAACCACTAGGAAAATAGGAATGTAAAAAGTACTAATTATTGAAACTGTACTATAATTCAGCTTTAAAAAAAGATAAGTATAAAGCTACATTCTCTTAATTCATTGATTAGAGGCATCTGCTCTAATAGTGTTTGTAAATACAATGTCATGTATGCATCTTGTACAACAAAAATCATTATGAAAGCAATATGCAATCTATTAATTATTGAATCTGTCCTACTAATTTGATTTGAAGCTGTCTCATTGCTATTTGTTCTTCAATAAAAAATATACTAAAAAAACCTTCTGTATGAGAGAAATACAGAAAGCTTCTCAAGTAGATTGTCAAGGAACCTGTCTTTTCTAATGATGCGTATAGAACAAATCCACAATGTGAGGCTGGTCCAAGATGAGAAACATGGGAAATCCCATGGTGGGGATGAGGTGGGACAAAAGTATGGCAAACAATAAGGTTACAAGCATAATTTCTCAGGTAAAATTGATTGAATCAGGATCAAATGGGGAAGCGAGTCATGTAGTAAGTGGGCATGAGTAAAGAGCAGGGGCTTTTCCTGTATAGTGAGTTAGTGACTTTCTGGATTTTTCATGGTGATTTATATCTGTTGAAAATATAAATCCCTGTTGTTTATCCTTGGGAAGTATGTGGGTACATCATTTATTTTATCTTTAGGTCTAGCCCTCAGCTGGAGGTGCCTATCTCTCCCACAGTTGCAAGGTATCTCCTCTTCTGCAATAGTTCCTTCCAGGGCCTAGTCTTATCCAACTGCCTATAATACATATTTTTAATGTATTTACTACAAGGTTTATAGGGTCTCACTACACAGATTGTACTTATAATGATCCTCCTGTTTTCAGCCTCCTAAGCACGGGGATTACAGGCATGTGCCACCATGCTCAATCTCAATTGCCATCTGAGCATACCCCAGAGCTGGAGCAGCTATAATATTTTTAATCTAACTTAGTTGCCTATAAAAATATAGCTTACATAAATACATTGCCACTAGTTTTTCTAAAACCAGCTCCTGCCCCCAAGAATGCTGTCTCTAGAGCTCTAATTTGGTCAGTTTATGAAATAATGCATATGCCATCAGTTACAAATCTCCAGAAAAGACAGCAATTTTTTTCTATGTTCCATTACATTAAATGTAGTTTTATTAAAAAGTCATGTAACCATTATATATTAATCTTGTCTTTTATTTATTGAGAGCTTCAGGAGTAGCTACATCATACTTTCTATCCACTCCTTTTATAATAATCTTTTTTATAATTGTTAATAATAGTTTTAGTTGCAATCAAATTTTACTTTTATTTTAAAGCACAAAACATTGTATTTGGTATTATCTTTGTAGGAAAAGGAAGGGAACACAGGAACAGTTAAAGGGCCTCAGGGAGATTTCTGACAAATAGTTAAATCCCTGCTAGAGAATGTAACAAAATAAAACAAAAGACCAAACCAAACCAAACAGAGCACATTAAAAGTCCTGATTCTTTGAATTGGGGGAGGGAGGAATAATTTTTTAAAAATTCTTTATATGTTCTAAATAGAAGGCTTTTGTTGGAGGGACAGACAGCTATAATATTTTCCCTATTTGTGGGGTTTCATTTTACTTTGTTGGACATTTTCTTTGAAGTGTAGGAACTTTTCAAAAAGATGAGCTCTCAGTTGTTGACTCTGAAGTATTTCCCAAGCAGTTTATTTTTTCATGAACTCTCTACCTACTCCTGTCTTTAAGATTTCTATGTACATTTTCCTCCAGAGGATTTAGTGTTTCTGTTTTAATGTTTAAATCTTTGATCCACTTTGAGTGTAGTTTCATGCATGGTGATAGATATGGGTCTAATTTTAGCCATAGGCATGTGCAAAGCCAGTTTTTCCAGCACCATTTATTTATTTTTTTTCATTTATTTTTATTTTATTAAAATACAAATGTCAATCAGACAGTTTCAAGACATCTTAACCATACACATTTGATGAATTAATACATTGCAAACTGTTTTCATAACGTTTTGGTATTGTACAAGGTGCATACATGATATTATATTTACAGGTTTTTTTATAGCTGAATTATACCAAAGATTCAATAATTATTTACCTAGTGGATGACCATAGCACTAAAAGCCGACATAATATCCTGTCCAACCACCATTAGTGCAGATCTTGCCTCTCATAGAATTATGTAGAAGCACAGCGTTATCTATCCCAACTGTACTGTCTATACACACACATGATGATTTTTTCTTTCTACAACCCTTCCTTTGTCTACACCTGT
>PVKA01020218.1:0-14075 GCA_004027165.1 Ctenomys sociabilis | reverse complement strand
CAGCACCATTTATTAAAGAAGTTATCTTTACCACAGCAATATATGTGCTCCCATGTTTATAGCAGTGCAATTTGTCATAGCTAAATCCTAGAAACAATACAGTGACCCATCAGCTGAGGAATGAATAAAGAAGATATATTTTTATACAATGGAATATTAATTAGGTATAAAGCAGGATAAATTTGAGGCTTTTTCCAGTAAATGAATGCAACTAGAAACTATAGACAATACTCTTAAGTGAAATAAATCAGACCTGCATGTACAAACATCATATTGCCTCCTTAGTGTGAGAACTTGAAAGAGAAGATGGAATCTGAAGAATAAAATAGATACAGAGAAAAGGGAATGAACTTATTCAGAAGAAAAATGTTACTGAGTTGAGAAGGACAGAAGAGGGAGTGGGAGAAATAGATATATCTATATTTGTAGTATGGATTCGTTTGGTATTGTGGATTTCTGCTGGTCTATAGAAAGGAGAAGTTAATGCTTAATTTGTCCCCTTTTCTCAACTCTTTGTCTTTTTCCTCTTTCTAAATAACTTATGTTTTTCTTCCAATTTTGCATGCATATACCTGGTAATATGAATAACTAGATGAGAGACAACACTATGCATTATAACAAATACTGAGAAATTTGCATTATTTTACTAAGTGAAATTCTGTAACACTTCATTTTCCATTTTAATACTATTTTGTACTCTCTTTGAAAAAATTAAGAAAAATAACAGTGAGAAAAGAAAAGAAAGGCCTGGCTCACTTCATGTCAAACTCAATTTTCTCCTCTTTCTACCTCTAATTAAATACAAAAAGAAACAAAGTATATGTACATTATTAAGAAATAACCATTCAAAATGGTGTTTTAGCCAGATGAGTTAGATAGAAATACTATGGGCAGTCAAACGGGGTCAGTCCCTCAAAGGAGCAACTGTGGAAGACAAGATACCATGCAACTGTGGACCTCAGGAGAAAAATGTAAGAAATATACACATCCTTAAAGATAGACATCAGGGATTGGAGTTCCAAATAGATTGTTATCACCTTTAGAAAGCCAGAAAGAGTTGCCAATCCAACTCCCTATAGTAAAAGACCTGGTTCTTTGGCGCAGAGGTTGAAGTTGGGACCTTCTTGCCAGGCAGGCAGTTATGCTGCTGAGCTATATACCTTGCAAACCACCTGTACTTTATTCATGCCCACATTTATTTATTTATTTATTTTTATTTGTAAGGGTCTACAGGGTGTTCAGGGTCTCACTACTACATTGGACTCATAGTGATCCGCCTATTTATGGCCTCCCAAGAGGCACATGCCACCATGTCCAATCTCAACTGCTGGCTCAATGTGCCTGGGGGGCAGGACTAATTCGACCAGCCTGGGGATCAAACACTGGCCCCTGCGCCTGATTGCAGGTGGTTTAATCCGCTTCTATGTAGCTTACTTCCCCGTTTTTTCCCAGATTTAATCAACTTTACCTGAGCAATTATGTTGGAATCCTATTGGTTAATAGTAGTTTTGTCCCATCTCATTCCCACCTTGAGAATTCTTATGTTTTCCACCCTTGCCTCATCTTACCCCATAGTTTTGCTCTGTAAAAATCTGTGAAAAGGACAGATTTCTTGGCAACCTACTCGGGTTCCCGTCTAACCCTCTCTCACATAGAAGCTTTCTTCCCCCAATACATATATGCTGCTATTAATTAACATTGTTCCTCAAATTCATTCTTCAATTTCAGAGAACACAACTCATCCCAGGTATCTTTAAGGTTTGGGGATTTTATTCCCCTATATCATTAGGGGAATATTATTTAAAATAATAATAATTGGGATATATTATTTAAAATGATTTTTAAAGTAACAGTTACTTGTAAATACATACATGTTATTTTCTCACCATATTAATACACTAAAACATATATCTATCTCTTTTCACTAACTATTCTGCTGTCAATCTCACAAGATAAGCCCTTGGGTACCATGAAGAAACCCAAGCAGTGCTTATCCAAGAGTGTCTACAAAAGCAATAGAAAGGGCAATGGTCAATTTGGGGTCTCAGGTCCAAAATAGCTAATCAATTCATAGCAACTTCAAGAGGGATAGTCTTTTTTTTTAGTCATGTAATAAAAGTAGCTGAGACCAAAGACCCCTTAAGCTCTACCTCTAGACTCCACACCTTATCTATCTCCTTACTTCTCTCCCAATTAATAATAAAGTGATTTTGTTTTCCCTTTGCCTTTCCCTTTGCAGTAAAATATTTTTGTTTCTCTTGAACATATATCTCTACTTCTTTTACTGATGTACATTTTTTACGAACCCTAGATAAAAATCTACCCTCATGAAACATACTGTCTCTATATTTGTCTTTTTTTATTATTTGGAAGAACTAGGACTGAACTCAGGCTCTTGTGCTTGCCAAGCAAGTGCTTATTCTACTAAGCCATCTCCCTGGCCCCTACCTTCTCTATATTATTGCATTCAAATTAATAGATTTTAAAACATATAAAGAATATACCTATAAAATTTTTATAACAGTCATATATTGCTTGGGCCACATGTCACATAAAAGTTATATGTATCTAGTTAAAAATATATATTGTCCATAGATATATATTCAAAATCTGATATTTTCTTAGAAAATCTAGTACACAATTCTTTAGCACCTAAACTTAAGATTTTTGTACCATTTTATAGTTTTTATTTACCACAGTATAAATTTAGTATACAGAATGGAAGAAGTGATAAAATGTTTCATTTCCTGCTGGCAGAATTACATAATATATGCACTATCCACTTTGCTATCTTATCTGGTGGGGGGGGATCAAACTCTGGCTCTTGCCAGATGGGAACTGTGCCGCAGAACTATATCCTCTGACATTAACTTTCTAATTTTCATTTAGTTTACAAGTCAAACCTATCCAAAGAGATTCAAGTAAGAGATTTTTAGAAACCACATTATACATGTGAAACAGGATATTTTACTAAATGAAATTAAGGAAATTCTCAGTAAAATAAAGTTAGAGGTCAATTTTTTATTTGTTTGGTCTCTTAATTTGCTTCTTTCCTATGGAGGTAAAGATACAGTATACAGTGTTTCCAGAATATTTGAACAAGGAATCAGGTTTATGCAAGAGAGTATGATATGTCAAGTTATCAATAAAACTTTTTTGAAAAGATTACAGTGATTGAAAGATACAAAGATTGAAGGGTTAACTCCCAGATTTAATTGATTTCATGATTATCTAAATTCCACCACTTAAAGCAACAGCACTGGCAGTATCATCCATTATGTCCGTATTGCCAAATCAAATAGCCATTATTTTAGTTCTTTCCTCAAGTAGCATTTGACACTGTAGATCATTTTTTTCTTAAAATTTTATCTGGCATCAGCGATATCACACATTTAGTATCCAGCCACCACACTCATTGCAGTTTATGTTTACTTTGCTAGGCACAAACTACTTATTTCTTTTTTTGTGTGGCTAGCTCAGCCCACCGTTGGTAGCACATGGAGCCTAAGCAGGCCCTTTAGTCACTAAGATATCTTGCCAGCCCAAAACTACTTCTTAATTTCTAATTGTTGAAGTTTCTCAAAGTTCAAGTTTTTTTCTCCCATCTCAGCTGTTCTTTCCTTTTGAGCAGTACATTTACTTGCTGTGCAACCTAATTCCCAAGTACCTAATCTGAAATACTTAGCTCTAGCTGAAAATCCCTAATAATGCTTATTTCCAGTAATTCTCCTCAAGGTAATTTTCCTCTATTATGGTAGAATTTAAAATGTTTTTGTAGGGCCATCCAGATAGGTCAGCAGACTAAAGCGCTTGCTTAGCAGATGGGGGTTCAATCCCCAATGTGAGACTGGGCATGGTGGGGTGTGCCAGTAATCTCAACACGTGGAAGGTAAATACAGGAGGATCACTGCAATTCTGACCAAGCCAGTGAGACCCTGTAAACCCTGTGCTAAAATACATAAATAAGTAAAATAAAATAAAATGTTTTTGTTAATTTCTCCATATATACATAAGATTTTGGTAATTGTATAATAGATTTTCTTCATGTACACTAGACCTTAACAACATATTTGAAGAAAGATAGGGGCCTGGTTATATACCTCAGTGCCCCAAGTGCTTGGATGGCAAACGTTTGATCCGGGGTTTGATTCCCAGTGACAAAAATTATATAACAATAAAATAAAAGGAAGAAAGAAAGGATAAATTAATTCATGACTTTCTTAGTTACTGTTCTCTAGTTGCTGGCACAAAGTACCCAATACCCAGAATTAAACAAGGAAAGGTTTATTTTGCTCAGAGTTGTGGAGGTTTCAGCCCATACTTGGCTGGTTCTCAGGCAGAGTGGCACATGACAGAGGTAGTGGAAAACAGCAAGGTCAGAAGGGAAGAGCATCTGTAAGAACAGTAGAAGCAAACCTCTCTGCCTTCCTGATTCTACATTCAGGCTATCTTATGTAGTAGTCACAATCAGAATCTGTGTTGGCTCATGAATTAATCAAAAACTCTAGAAGCTACCCCGTGACTGCAAGAGGCTTTGGGGGAACAACTAGACACACACCATAACAATGACTTTTCTTCTGGAAATTCTAAAATTTCTTCATATGGATATAGCATTGTTGGTATTTTCTCCATATAGATACACTATTTGTTAAATATGTAGATGTAGTATTAAGTGAAATTTTAAGTAAATAATAGATTTTCCTCATGTAAACTAGACATTCATAACACACCTCAGAAAAGGCAGGATAATTCATGGTTTTTGATCTTGAAATTCTGAAGTTTTAAACTAGAGAATTGGAATTATTATTCCCTATGCTTGAGCCTTATTTCATCTCTGAAACCTTGGTAAATGGTGTTTAGTTGTTTGCTTTTTCCCCATATCCACTCCTTGTGTTTTTCACCCTGTTCTTTATTCCAGTAGGCTGGAAGCTATGGATGCTTATCAGGATAGATCCTTTGATCTTTTTTTTTTTTTTTTTCGGAACTGGGGATTGAACTCAGGCCCTTGCGCTTGCCAGGAAGGGCTTCTTCCACTGAGCCATCTCCCCGACCCCAGATCCTTTGATCTTATTCTATGATTTCCATTTGAATTCAGTTGAAGAAAAAGAAAATCAAAAGTATTTATGCATCTCCTACATCCTCCCAGCTTTGGTGACGTTCTGGCAGGGGCTGTCTTCTGCACTGCCTATGTACATAATGCCCCCTTTATCATGACTTCAGGCCCTCAAAAAGTTGCACTCACACTATTTCTATTACTTATTTGGAACTAAATGCTCATCCTTTCCAGCCAAATATGGGAACAGCTTTCTGCTTTATGATTCTTTAGGTGCCTCAGTGCCCTTTGTGGAAACACCAAGGATAGCCATTGTTACTCCTTAATCCTTGAATTATGTTGCAAAGAGGAACATTTGAAGGCTTACATATTGATCTTTTTCCAAAAAAGAAAACAAGAGCACCCTCAGAAAACATAATAAAGAGACTACTTACATAGAAGTGGACAAGTTCTAAAAATATCAAAATGAATTACATGTTTAATGCATTGATAGTGATCTGAATGAATGCTTTGGTTCCCGAATAATCACTTATCATCATTGTCATTATTATTATTATTATTATACATGGCATAAAAATAGCATGATCTCTGCTTTACCTGTCTTTGTTTTGTAAAATATATATATATATATATATATATATATATATATATATATATATTTTTGTAAAATTTATATATATTTTTGTAAATTATATATATATATATATATATATATATATATATATACATATATACACATATATTCAAAATTTTACTCCTTAGTTTTACATTTCCATCATTACAAGCCGTGAGGAGAATTAAATGGAAGTACGCCCGAATAGCTCAGCGGACTAAGTGCTTGCTTAGGTAAGCACAGCGGCCAGGGTTTGATCCTTGCTTCCACATGCTGCGCCGGCCCTGCCTTCGGGTGCGCTGAGCCAGCGATGGAGTCTGGGCGTGGTGGCGCACGCCTGTAATCCCAGCACTAGGGAGGCAGAAAGCAGGAGGATCGCTATGAATGTGGGCTGCATAGTGAGACCCTATACGAAAAAAAAAAGAAAAAAGAAAAGAAAAACCTAAGAAAAGAATTAAATGGAAGTGAGTGCTCAGTGAACAGATGAATATAATTTCTATTCTTTTACAGCAAACAAAAAATGGTCTACTCTTACAAACATTTAAAAATAATAGATGAATTTAAAGATGTATTTGACACGATCTTAATTTAATTCCAGAACAGTTAAGTTTTGTTTGTTTTTTGTTTTGACTTGTTATCAGAAATCAAACTCAGGAACTTTGGCTTGCCAGGCAGGCACTGTGCCACTGAGCTATATCCCTGGCAAGAAGAGTTAGCTCTGTGTTTATGAGTACATTGAAAACAAACAAGCAATGATTCAGTAGAAAGAAGTAAAAAGTATACAAAGTGCAGAATTAGATTTTATGTCACTATTTCATTTGTTTGAATTCTTCGAGTAGCAATATTCAGTGGAGAAAGAGAGGGATAAAAACAAATTACTATTTCAGAAAGGAAATACCCTCTAGCAAAAGATTATAAAATCAATTAAACAAGACCATTAAAACTCATGTTTCTTTTGTAACTTAATTAGAAGAGATTGCATTGATACTTGCTGTAGCAGTACAGAATAAGGTCAGAATACCAAAGGAGAAATAAGTTTTTCAATGTTAAGGTGATATTTCTCTTTTTTCCCCTTTTTTTTAATGTATTCAGTACAGGTTCACATTATGTAGCTTGCAGTCATGGTGATACTTCAGTTTGCAGCTTCCCCAGTGCTGGGATTACAGGTGTGTGCCACCACACCAAGACTTGGTCACTGGCTCAGTGTGCCCGGGGTTCCAGAGCCAGCATGGCATGTGGTACCAGAGATTAAACCCTGGTCCCTGAGCTTGCCTAAGAAGGTGTTTAGTCCACTGAGCTATTTTGCCAGCCCTAAGGTGATATTTCTAAGAATAAGAGAAGGCAAGAAATAAGAGTCTATAATGGACAAATATAGAAAAATACTCAAGTAGATATATTTAGAAATAAATTTATTAGAGAACTGTAAGTAAAAGGGAAGTTATACTTTGTAGGAGAATATCTGCTATTAATTACAGATAGAATAATTTAATTATAAAATATTTTACAATCATGTTAAAATTATTTTAAAGAAAAAGTATTGATGGTTAATCAAGCTCATCAATGAAAACCTACAAAGGAAATAAGATACTTACATAGCTTCAGTGAATTTCTCCAAAACAGACTCCAAGATAACAGCTTTGTAATGGAGACCCCCTAACATGCATTACCTTAACTAAGGAATCAACCATTATCAGCTATCACAGCACTTGTGTGATAATTGTGGAAATAATATCTAAACATTACGAAAGAACAGAAAACTTCATAGTAGTAGAAATTCTACAAAATGGTACGACTATATTTTCCCAAAAATGTGAAGAGAGTCAACATTTTTTTCAAATATGCTTGGTTCAGTACTACATTGTGGAATGGAGTTACTAGAGCCCTAAATGCATGTGTTATGAGTCCTCCTTTGTAGCTAGTCATAAACTACATGGTGCTTTATCATCTACCTCTTGTAATAGTATAGGGGCTGTCAGCATATGGACTAAACAATAGGACCATTTGCATTGTGTTCTATTCCTGATGCATAAGTGCTTTCCTGTTCTGGGTGTCCTTCAGCGGTGGAGTCATTTTATGTCACTTAAAATATAGAATGAAATAGTATTCCAGATATGGGTAAAGATTTATCCATAGCTGAAAAGGGCATATTGGGAATTATATTTCCTTGTATGTAGAAGAACATATGCGATATAATAATGTGCTTTTTTATTTTGCAGATGACACAGTGGTCTATCCAAGAAAATTTGACTGTTAAAACACTTCAGGCAACTCTCCCCTCAGAGTGAAAGCTTATTATCAGTGGTTTCTACATGCCTACCACTTCTTACTGCTCTGGGATATATAATCAATAGATTTAAAATTGCAATGTACTGCATAATTCCTAGAGAGAATAAGAATCTTTAGAATGTATTACAATAGAAGCCAAAGAGCTAATATAGAGTGCCATTAGATCCTAAATGTAGCATACACCCATAATCCCAGCACTCAGGAGGCTGAGTTAGGAGGATTACCTTGAGTTTAAGGCCATTCTGTGCTACATAATGAGCTGAAGGCCAGCCTGAACTATAATGAGAACCTATCTAAAACAATATTGTCATCTTTGCCTAGTAAATACTACTTATGATCTGATAGAAATAGTAAAGAATACAATTGCCAAATCAGTAACTGCTTATTATGTTCTTATATCTGTGTTAAATTGATTTTGGAAAACAATTTTTAGTTAAGTAGTTGTGATTTGTGGCTACCAAATATTTCTAAGTATGCAGTAGACCACTAATCCAAGAAGTATATGTATTTTTTAAAGAACCAAAGTAGCAAATTAAGATGTGAGGGAACAGGGGAGACAGATCAGCTTCTTAAGCACCTGCCTGGGAAGCCCAAGGTCCCATGTATGATCCCAGTATATTAAAAAAAAATATGATAGGGATCACCATTCTTATATTCTTTACCCTTAATATTTTCTTAGGTTTCTTTATTTTGAGTATGTGCAGGATTTCACCATGCAGCTTGAACTCATAGTAATATTCCTGTTTTCTGTCTCTGCAGCACTGGAATGAGGCACACACACTCAGTGGCTGGCTCAGTGCGGCATATGGTGCCAGGGATCTAGCTCTGGCCTCTGCACATGCCTAAGCAGGCACTTAGTCTGCTGAGCTATCTTTCTGGCCCTATTTACTGCTATGATTAACATTTAAGACTGTTTTTACTCACTACCTTGAATGAGCATTGGAGGGGTTTTAAAAATATTCATCTGTCCTTCACCATTATGACAGTACTTAATGCTATAGACCAATGAACAAATGCAGGGATCTGGCAACTATCAACATTACCTAGTCAAATTGTGTATTTCACACTATGTAGCTCAAGTCCGATACACTTCGGACAAAACATCATTTATTGTCTGATCATCACAAGGAAAGCTTATTGTGCACCAGAACTAGTTCCATAAGAGGCCTTTATACACTTATACATTATAGCTTGGGCTGGGCCAATTTCTATCACTTTTATCAGTCTAGTGAGATTAAAAACAAACACACAAATTATAATGTGCAACTTTTTACTTATAGTTTGGGTATAGTGGTGAAGCCTGCAATCCCAGAACTCAGGAAACTAAGGCAGGAGGATCTCTGTGAGTTCACCACCAGACTGGGCTACAAAGTGAATTCAAAGCCAGCCTGAACTGCATAGTGAAAACCTGTTTCAAAAAGAAAACTTATTATTTGTAGACAGAAAGGGACAACAGAAGTGACCTGGGATCCCCAAAGTTCAAGCAAGCTATACAGTGTGGGTGAAATTTCTTACCTATCTATTTCATTTACACTGCAACTGAAGCACTCCAAAAACTAGCTCACTCAATGTTTTCTACCAGGAGGGAAATATAACTTGGTAGAAGAAAGCTCTGTGTGATAGCTTTCTGAACAAGAGACTTGAATAGAATCTGCATTATTGAAATCAGCTCCTCCTGACTAGGGAAGCTACATTTTCAGGACATTTTATAGTCATTTCTGAAAATCACAAATGAGAAAAGGAAAACTCAGTGAAATTAAAGCCAACAGTACTTTCCAGAAGTCATTTTATGTACTACAATTGTCAGTGTTCCACATTGCGTTATCTCTCTTTCTCTTTTTTTTTTTCCCCCCAAAATTATGTATCTGGTACAGGGTCTCACTACACAGTTTGGACTCTTAATAGTGTTATCTCTTGTTTGTAACATATTTAGAGAAATGGAGGGAAGGAGGAAGGTGAGTGGGTGGGTGGAAAGGGATTAAAAGGAATCAAGTTGAGCCCGCTCCATCCCGCCCACCCCCGCCCAGCCACAGAGACAGGCCAGAGACAGCGCGGCCGACTCCGCCATCCTCCTCCATCCCGCCCATGCCCGACCAGCCAGAGACCAGCCTGAGACAGTGGCTGACTCCAGCGGCCTCCTGGTTGCCGTGCCAAGCTCACCCAGCGAGAGCGAATTTACAGGACTCACCAGGCTTCCCAGACCAGTGACAGTGTGGTGAGTCTGAGGGAGAGCATTTGGCTTCTTCCCACGCGTGCTACGCGTATCCCTGTCCCCAACCCCTCCAAGCTAGTGACTGCCCTGAAACCTCAGGACCCACTCACCAACACCTCCTCGGATCCCCTGATCTAAAGCCCACTGATTGAGTGGGAATCTCCCCTATTCTCTGGGCATCAAAGGTTAGTGAGTGTAGAACCTCAGGCCCGTCATGCCTGAGATATATTTCTCAGAGATTAACCTGCCCGTCACCTCCCGTAGCTCGGTGACAGCTCCAGGCATACTGTGCCAGAGAAACATTTCCAGTTGATTACTGGTCCCACCACACAGCCCCAGACCCAGTGCAGGTCGGCCTGGAGTGAGAACTCGAAGCCTGCCACACCGGAGGGACATTTCTCAGCAATCCACAGTCCCACGCTACGGACCGAAACCCAGCACAGCCTGGTCTGTGAGTGAGGGCTCCAGGCCCACTACACCAGAAGGACCTTTCCTAGCCTACTCGGTCTACGGCCTGTAGACCCGGACCCAGCACAAGCTGGTCGGCTCAGTACAGCCTACTCAATGAATAAGATTATCAACTATCCTTTTGTGAGCCCAGAAAACCCACCAAAGCCCAGGCCCACCCACCTGGGGAACGCCCTGCCTGACACAGGAGGGCTGACCCCAGGAACCAACATAGGGGAACCAAAGGAGCTGCAGCAAAAAAATGAACTGAACACAACAGCTAGACCCAGGATAGGCATACCTGGAAAATCTCAAACTTAATAGACTGGCACCCGAATCTCATAACAAGCTAAGGTTATAGCTGCACCAAAGCTCTACACTAAAGGTCAAAGATCAGTGCTATACAAAATGACAAAGAGAAGGGGAAAAATGCAATCCCAGACCTTGAGTCCATCAGGAAGGGCAGAGGACAATAGCTCAGCTACAACGAATGTAGTAATAGATACAGCAGCAAAGGAACAACAGCAGAAAGCTATAAAGGAAATAAAATGAGAAGTACTTCCCCAATTTAAAAAAGAAATATTTGAATACATAGAATCTGAAAGAAAGAATGAATTCCAGAAACATTGGGGGGAAAAACGATGCTCACCCAGAACAAGTGCAGAGAGCACTATACCAACTGATATATATGAATTAACAGCATCTGAAGCAAAGAAACAACAACAGAAAGATAGTGAGGAACTCAAAGCAGAAATAAGTTCTGAAATCAAAAAAGAACTTTTTGAAGTCATACGGTCTGAAATACCGAAACAAGTCCAGAAATATACAGAGGAATCCAACTTGGAAGAAACACAGCAGAAAAAGAATTAATAACTACCTTTAAAGAAGACATGGACAAATAACTGAGATCAGAAATATGATGGATTCCTTGAATGAGCAATACAGAAAAGCAATAGAACACATGAAACACAGTCAAAGAGATATAGAAGAACTAAAAATAGCAACCACGATTCTACAAAACCGTCTGAGTGAAAGCGAAGACAGAGTTTCAGATCTTGAAGATGCCGGAGCAGATAGTGAAAAGGTGAGAAAGGATCTCTTAAAAACAACAAGAATGCAGGAAAAAAGAATCCATCACCTGCAGGATGACGCCAGAATGAACAATGTGAGAATAATTGGGATCAACGAGAATGAAGGAGTCAATACAAATGACATAAAAAGAATTTGGGAAGAAATAATAGCAGAAAACCTCCCAAATATGAGGAAACAATCCAACATTCAGGTCACCAAAGTACACAGAACACCAAATAACTTCAACCTAAGTAGAAACACACCAAGACATATAATAGTTAAGATCGCAGAAATCCAACACAAAAATAATATACTGAAAGCTGCTAGAGAGAAGAAGGAGCTCACATTCAAAGGAAAACCCATCAGAATTACAGCTGACTTCTTTACACAAACAATGAAGGCAGGGAGAGCATGGAGCAGAGTTCTGCAAGTCCTGTAGGAAAACAAATTCCAGCCCAGATTATTATACCTTGCAAAACTCTCTTTCAAGTTTGATGGAGAAGTGAAATACTTCCACGACAAAGAACAACTAAAGAATTTCATGATGACAAAGCCATCCTTCCACAGGCTGCTGAAAGAGGTTCTAGAGAGAGACCACAACAATCAGAACTCCATGCAACAGAATGGAAGGAACCCACTAAACGGGACAGTCAATTAAACACAGGTTACAAAGGAGTAAACAATACCAGCTAAATATCATGACAAACATAAGTCAGCACATTTCAATTATAACCATCAATGAAAACGGACTCAATTCTCCAATTAAGAGAAATAGACTGGCACAGTGGATTAGGAAACAAAATCCAACAATATGCTGTATACAAGAGACACACTTAATACATAAAGACATTCATAGGCTCAAAGTCAAAGGATGGAAAACAATACTGCATGCCCCAGCACCTCAGAAAAAAGCAGGAGTAGCAATTCTGTTCTCAGACAGTCTCAACTTCAAACCAAGAATTATTAAACGACACAAGGAAGGCCACTATATATTGGTCAGGGGAAAAATTCAAGAGCAAGAAGTAACACTCATAAATATCTATGCACCAAACACAGGAGCACCCAACTATGTAAGACAAATCTTAAGGGACATGAAAAACTCAATGTCTAAGAGCACAGTCTTAACAGGAGATCTTAACACACCCTTATCTCAAAAAGATAGGTCAACAAGACAAAAAATTAGCAAAGAAGTAACAGAACTGCACAAGAGCTTGGAACAAATGGACCTGGTGGACATGTAGAGAGTGTTCCACCCAACCACAGCTGAATACACATTTTTTTCAGCTGCACACCGTCATTTTTCAAAATAGACCACATACTAGTCCAGAGGTCATGCCTAAGTATATGCAAGAAAATAGAAATTATCCCATGCATACTATCTGACCACAATGCAATGAAAATGGAAGTAAATGACAAAAGAAACCAGAGAAACCCGCTAAATTCATGGAAACTAAACAAAACCCTACTCAGCAATCAATGGGTCGTAGAAGAAATTCAACAAGAAATTCAGCAATATCTACAATTCAATGAAAATTCAAGTACAACTTACCGGAATTTATGGGATGCGATGAAAGCAGTTCTTAGAGGGAAAATAATAGGTATAAACTCACACATTAGGAAAATGGAAAGGGAACAAATTAGCACCTTAATGTTGCACCTCCGACAACTAGAAAAAGAAGAACAAACAAAACCCAGAGCGCAAAGACGGGAAGAAATCATAAAGATTAGAGCAGAAATTAACTCAATTGAGATGAAAAAAACAGTTAAAAGAATCCACAAAACAAAAAGCTGGTTCTTTGAAAAACTAAATAAAGTTGATAAGCCTCTTGCCAAACTCATCAAAAAGAGGCAAAAGAAAATTCAAGTACAAGCGATAAGGAATGAAAAGGGTGAAATCACCACAGACTCCCTGGAAATTCACAAGACTATTAATAGTTACTTCGAGAATCTTTACGCTCACAGAATAGAAGACACAGAAGAAATGGACAGATTCCTCGAAAGGTACAAATTACCAAAATTGAATCAAGAAGATATTACAACTCTCAATAAGCCGATAACAGCCAACGAAATTCGAAATGTAATAAAAAGCCTACCGACAAAGAAAAGTCCAGGGCCTGATGGATTCACAGCTGAATTCTACAAGAAATTTATAGAAGATATAATCCCCACACTCCTCAAACTCTTCCACAAAGTCGAAAAGGAAAAAGTCCTCCCAAAATCATTTCTGGAGGCAAGTATAATACTCATTCCAAGACCAGGTAAAGACGCAACCAAAAAGGAGAACTACAGGCCAATCTCCCTCATGAACATAGACGCAAAAATACTCAACAAAATCCTGGCAAATAGAATACAGCAAATCATCAAGAAGATCATACACCATGACCAGGTAGGAT